>CM050658.1:24794097-25064097 GCA_027574665.1 Rhynochetos jubatus
TTTTTTTTAAAAGGAAAGACTGATTAGAAGCTTCAGGTTCTTATCAGCAATAAACAGGGGGTGCAAAATTACTCTAGAAGCATTTTCTAACAGGTTTTTGCATACTAACAGAAAAAGCACACAACAAAGAAAGCAACTGGCTGTTGGCTTCATATTCCTGCTACCTGTGAAGATAGTATACACAGTCCCCAGCAAAACGTTACTTGTGAAGGAGTTGTTCAAGGCCCCAAACCAGAACAATTTCCACCAAAATATATTGTTATCTAGAGAACACGCTAGACTCAAATAGAAACAGATGGTTTCAAAACCGGTTTTCACCGAGACATACTGAAAATAGAGAGACATCAGCTGCTTACTTCCCTGTAGCAGCTCAGGGAGCGCAGTCTCATGGTGTCCCCACTGGCTGGGAGAAGGAAGTAAGGGTTTGATATGGAAGGGGGCATAAACCCTGTACCCACAAGTGGTCAGTGAGTGTTAAGCCTGATATGTAGCCTTTCAGATCTATTTGATACACAAGCTTCTGAGGCACTTGGGTGCACAAAAGGGATAAAATATGTAACTATAAAGTCCATTTACTTTAATGGTAATGCACTAGCTGTTCTGTATCACATGTTAACATCCAAAATCTCAGCAGTCTCAGATGGACTAGCTTTAGAAGTATAGTTTACCAAAGCTACTGACACAGGCTAAATGCACAGTCTGTGCGTTTAAAATGAGCCAAAATCAAACCAAAATAACCTCCAGTCTGGTGAAGACCTGTAGGACTAAAAAAATAGTGTGAAAATCTGCAAGGACACCGTATGAATGATCCTGATTAGAATATTTGCAACATTTTTTTCAGTGAAAAGCAAAGAATGAGTTTTATACAGACCTTTTCAACTCACTGGGTCTTCAACAACAAGAAAAGTGGAATTTAGGCCCAACAACCCATGGTAACTGCAATAAGATCATTTATGATAAAGAGAACTCAGATATTCAACTGATGTTTAAAGCCTGATGCACTGTATTTGAAAATTCTCCCCTGTCTACTTCATTGAGCCTATTGCAATGGCAGACCATTGGTTTAACCAAGTGTTTTAGTCAGATTACAATTCCATTACGCAACTGCTACTCACCATCTTTCGGATGGCTGCATTTGAATGGTTCGCTGCCGTAGATATGAGCTCCAGTGATTCTGCAAGAAAGGTAGCAACAGTAATGCATTCTCCAGATTACATCTGTTAATAGCACCCTGGGTTTTTTTTTTTGGTTGTTGTTGGTTTTGGGTTTTTTTTCACCTCCCTGATTAGTGTTTTTCTTGCAAAACTGCTGCTGCAACAGCAAGGACAGTATTTTTTCCTTATGTAAAGTAAAAGGAACACTTATAAGCAATTATATACAGAGTAACTTCTGCATGTTCACCTAGTCCATGTGCATCTGGATGTTTAATCTTTCTCTCCTAAAAGTCTAAGGCAAGCCAAATAGTGACTAAAAAATTCCCTGTCTAGGAATCAACCTAGTTAAAGTCTCACTTAGAATTCACAAGCATGTTTTTCAAAAGTGTTTTCTTAAAACAGGGCTTGTGTGCTTACAGTAACATGAACCCTGCTTTGGTCATGAACACAAACTCCTAGAAACCAACACTAGTCTATTTCTCCCCTTCCTTTGTATTTACGGAAATCAGTTCCCCTGATTTCCTAGGGAAACATCTATGTTTAAGACCATTCTTATTTTCTTCCTCTGGCTATTGCAAGAATGCCCTCCTGTATTGTCCTTGGCCACAGAATGGTTAAATAAAAATGCCAGATGTTCTGCCACTACAAACCTCAACATTTTGTCACTGTTTATTTGTCAACGCTCCCTTCGCTCCTAGACTGGATGTATCAACTTTTTCCTTCTCTACTCCTTAGAAAATTCAAAATCCCTATTGTGTTTGGCAATAATTTGGCTAACTTAAATCTCGATTTCTACTATAGCCCTAGTTGAAAGTATTTGAACATGAGAAGAATAAACCCTCCAAGATTTTATTGTTCTCATCAGACAGAGAGGAGTTTACATGTACTTTCAGCATCTTTCCTGTCTGGAGACTCTTCTGGAAGTTTCTTCAAATAGTCCTTTAGGAGAAGTTCATAACGAGGAATCCTTTGCACTGGTTCAAGCATGTGATGCTGTAAAGTCAGGTTTCCACACACCTCTTGTTTCTGTAACGGACAGAAAAGCACAGACGGGTTTGGTTTTCTTCCTGCCTCTGGTGTTAAACAGCAATGAAAAATGACCATTCACATAAGTTAGAAGAGCATAAAATAACCTTTCAAGCTATCATAGAATAATTTTTGTTGGAAAAGACCTTTAAGATCATCAAGTTAACCTAACACTGCCAAGTCCCCCACTAAACCATGTCATCTACACATCTTTTAAATCCTTCCAGGGACAATGACTCAACCACTTCCCATGGCAGCCCGTTCCAATGCCTGACAGCCTTTCTGGCGAAGAAATTTTCCCTAATATCCAATCTAAACCTCCCTTGGAACAACTTCAGGCCATCTCCTCTTGTCCCATCACTTGTCGCTTGGGAGAACAGACCAACCCCCACCTTTCTGCACCCTCCTTTCAGGGAGTTGTAGAGCAATAATGTCTTCCCTTGAGTCTCATCTTCTCCAGGCTGAACACTGCCAGCTCCCTCAGCCACTCCTCACAGCACTTGTGCTCCAGACCCTTCCCCAGCTCCTTTGTCCTACTCTGGACAAGCTCCAGCACATCAGTGCTCTTGCAGTAAGGAGTCCAGAACTGAACCCAGGTTTCGAGATGCGGCCTCACCAGTGCCCAGTACAGGGGGACGATCCCTTCCCTGGTCCTGCTGGCCACACTGTTCCTGATGTAGGCCAGGATGCTGATGGCCTTCTTGGCCACCTGGGCATGCTGCTGGCTCATATTCAACTGCTGTCAACCAACACCCCCAGCTCATTTTCCGCCGGGCAGCTTTCCAGCCACTCATCACCAAGCCTGTAGCATTGCAGGGGGTTGTTGTGATCCAAGAGCACGACCCAGCACTTGGCCTTATTGAACCTCACACAGTGGCCTCGGCCCATTGATCCAGCCTGTCCAGATCCTCTGAAGAGCTTTCCCGCCCTCACACAGACATCAGAACTGACAGGTTACACTTGAACCTTTGTCCCATATCTGCATTTTCTGCAGATATGCAACAATCTTAGATTTTACATGTTTCTTCACAGGCTCAGAAAAGCTTTTCCCACCCATGACCCTATGCAGTGTTTTTCCTCCTAAAGACCATATAAAATCAGAAACCCATGGGGATATAACTGCTTGCTAGAGCTGTACAAGCAGCAGATACACTGCTCACCACTTCTGAAGAAGGAGCTGCTTCAAATTCTCTTTTTCTTTTCACTTGACCAAGAACAGGGTAGGTTTGAGACTGCTTACACTAAATATTATCCGATAAGGCACTAAACTGCTCTGCCTGCAATTGTACTGAGTGTTGTGGTGTACTTATTTTCATAGGAATCCTACAAAAGTGAAGGGATTTCTTTCAAAGAGGGGAGGATAAATGAGAAACACAGTAGAAGTAGCAAACTTGTTTTAAAGCACACAGGAAGTTTCTGTTAGTGATGTAATCTGAGTCCTGAATACCTCATCAGCATGTTAACCGCATATATACACACACGGTCTTCTCCATAGCATTATTTTTATGTCAGCTCACTAATGCCACATCTTGGTCTGTTGTAGTGTAAGCAACCTTCAACAGCTGCATTAATTTTAGTATGCTTTTCTCAGCAAATGTGATTGTTTCAGGCATTTGCAATTTTTCTCATAAATATTACAGCCCATGACACACTGCTGACTCACTCGATTCTGAAAGCAAAGCCAGAAGATAATGAGATGAATGCCTGACGGAAAAATATCAGCTATCCTTCCAGAAACTCAAAGATGTAACTTTGCTTTTAAGAATACCTTGTCACAGTGTAACACAGTGAAAAATATTTCAGTTTATACGAGATGAAGTGAATTTATTATCTCTCAATTTTACAGCACCATGTTTCCCAGAAAATACAACCGGGATGGAAAGAATCAGATTCCAGGAAGAATTACACAGATTAGCACTTGGTTTGTATTCCTAAATCCACTTACTATAACCTCCTCCATTGTCTTTTTATTCCTGCAACAGGATGAACCTTAACACTGAAGAGCAACAGAGATCAGAGGAGGAAGCCACTTCAAGGCTCACATCAGTTGTATTCACGTGCCAAGCATATATTCTCTAAAAATTCAGCAAAACTGAAAGAGTTTAATGCTATGCAATTTTAAAAAAGTTTACAGAGTTTACACTGCAATTCATATGACTTTATTAGAGGAAGGATAAATGTTTATTCTGTGTTTAATTCATGTGACAATCCAAAATACAGAAATATGTATTAGAAAGTAATGTATGTGATGGCATAAGGAGGAAGTTGACAAAAGAAAAATCCTAATAAAATCACCAGCTATCAGTTTTGGATCAGATTTTTCACATCCCAGTAGGTGGATGTGAACCAAACAGAAATTTGTTTATCTTCAAGGTCAGCTAAAGTAAACTTGATAAGTCACTTATAAGTACCATGTGATATTTGTTTTCTGTTTTCCCTAGTTTAGCATAATTAACAATTGTTAATGCCTTAATCTGTAAAACTATTCTGTTAACAGCTTAGGTGGACAGTGTGTTACTGCTGGATCACAACAGTCTTCAACTGGTATTTTGAAATGTATCAGAAGTGGCTTTAAATGTTCTGGGTCCCATCTTTGCCTCCCGCAGCTATGGTCACTGACAGAAGCAAAAGATGCTGTGATGTTGCTGCTAAAATAACCTACAGTGAAATGCTATCATCAGTAGGCTTCAGAAACCTGTTCCTATATGCACTGCCTGCATTCATACTGCCTGTCTGCCTGACAAAGTTTTGCTTAAGCACAGCAGAATACTCATGGTGTCGGAGAGCTGAAGACCAGTTTTGGAGACTGACAGTTAACGCAAATCCTTTGTGTTGGTAGTGTGGTGTCAAGGAGAGACAGATGAATTTTAGGGTGGGCAGATATCTTGCTGTAGGGAAAACAGTCACAAACTGATTTAGACTTCAGAAAGCCATGCCAACAGCTTGGTATTAACTTAAGACAGCAAAATGCCTGTGCGTCTTTTTTTTTTTTTTTACAGCACTTGCTGCGCAGAAGCTACGTGAAAGCAGACTGGGTTCAGACAGAAAAAGGTTAAGAAAGGGACAGATGGACAGCCTGCAGCCCTGACCTGCACATGATCTCTCCTCTTGGGATTACATGACTCTGGACAGCTGGCCCAGCCACAATCCATTTAGGGCAGGCAGCTGTGCTCCCTCCTCAGTCTAACCCACTCCCGGCCAGCCCTCCCCTCCCAAAGGATGGTATTTGCTTCCCTAGCACCAGCGGAGGGATGCTTCCAAGTGTGCTGGAACCTGCTGCATCCCTTCAGCTGGCGTGAGGGGGAGAAAGAGGTTTTATGGATATGCCAACATAAGCAGAGCTCTTCCTCCCTTCCCATGCAACTTTTTGTATAATCAAGAGAAAAAACAGGAAAATCCATGCTAAGCATCCTGCTGCAGAGCTGTGATCCCTGACAGATGCGTGCCACCTTGTGAACCTTCGAAAAATCAGACTAACAGCAGACCAACATGCCCTAACTTAAACACCCCCATACCTCAGAATGAAAATGTATTTATTATAAAAGCAATAAACATTAGTAATGAGAAAGACATGTTCAGAGTCATGTTCACAGTCAGAATTGCCAGGTCATGGCAAAGTTTCAGTCTGTGAGTTCTGACAGTCCTCTTAAAATATGTGAGTGCAGAAAAAGTTACCTATGCGAAAAATCTGTGTCACACAGCAAAAGAGCAGGACTGCCACTAAAATTGTGTATTTTCAGTATTACAGCAGCATTGTCTTGTAGCTAAACACTGTGTGTCATGCAACGAAAAATAAACTCATCCAAGTAGATGAGGATCTCCAAGCCATATTATGCCTATTAACAACATACCTGTATGTTCTGAACAACATCTTTGAATGGAGAGGACCTCTGCATACATGTGTTCACCATGTCCATTGCCCTGTCGAAGTTCTTTACATATTCTCCGTACATCTTCAGAAAAGGAGCCAGTTTCTGTAGGATATCTCCCAGACGTGGGTTGACGTTCCTATGGGAAAAAGACAGGTAAGTACTGAAATCTCTGGATATCAATACTATCTTCAGAAAGAAAACACAACTGTTAGGACTTTCACAGCTGTCTCCAATATCCACAAGCATTTACACACATGTGTAATCAAGATTAAAGTAATCTGTATGGTACCCTAGATTAAACCTTAAACATTAATCTAGATGTACAAGGGATGATATTTCTGCTCCCACTGACAGTCTGTCAAGTGAATATCAGATTCAAACTATCATTATCAAAGAAACATCTATATGTTTCTGCTGTCCAGCACAAAATCCTGTGGGAAAATTTTACTTTTTAAAGACCAACTTTCCCACCACAGCCAGACATCTGAAGAGATTTTAATGCAGAGATCACTCAGTCAGCTGGGTAGTCCCAGGGGGCCAGACACATATTTGCCTAAAGACACCCCCAACCTTGGTTGGGAGCAGTGGTAGCCACACATCTCGTCTCCTCCAAATTCACAGGCAGGCAGACAGACAACCAGCCATTTTACCCTCAACTTTTGTTTCCTGCTGAACATGAAGCACTGGGACAGGTTGCCCAGAGAAGCTGTGGATGCACCATCCCTGGAAGTGTCCAAGGCCAGGCTGGATGAGGCTTGGAGCAACCTGGTCTGGTGGAGGGTGTCCCTGCCCATGGCAGGGGGGTTGGAACTAGATGGTCTTTAAGGTCCCTTCCAACCCAAACCATTCAATGATTCTATGAGGCTATGTGACTTTGCAGTCTGTCTGCCCTAGACACCACTTTGGCTGTTCAACAAGCTTCTACCTTCTTCTGACTTCTAAAATCTCAAGTTTTCCTCCCCTTTTATTATCGCTGTCCCTGTAAATGAAATTCAGGTGCAAAGGTGCTGAGACTCATTTATTCCTTTTGGTCATTGATGAACTATGTGAAGACTGGACTCAGCCAACACAGATGTGAACTCTGGTCTTGTCTTCATCATTTAGGATACTTGGAAAAGTGCAGTGTCAGCACCAGCTGCACCTTCCACTGCAGGACACTCTTTGCAGCCTGTCTTCTCAAATCAAGTTTCCTACCTCTGCCTTACAATTAATCTTCCTATCTAGTGCTGTATTTCTGCATCATCTACAACTTATTACAAAATCTTAATTGGTATTTGACCATTATTGGCAGTGCTAGGTCAATGCTTGGACTTGGTGACCTTAAAGGTCTTTTCCAACCTAAATGATTCTATGATTATTTCTCATTGGGAAAAAAAGACAAACCACCAAAACCCACACCTATGTTATTAAAGAAAGTACATATACACTGGTAACCAATAATATTTATTATCTCCTATAACAGAAGGCCACAAATTCTGGAGTAAAAAAATTGTGCAAAGCTGTGGTGCTCAACAACAGAAGTGGTTGCATAACAGACGTAAGCAGATTTATAGATACAAACTCATCTTATCTGTCCAGATATTCCATTGGTTTGCTGCTATAATGCTAATTTTAACAGTACATTAAAATTTATATAACCATAACAAAATAATTAAAACAAATATAAACTGGATGTTTCTTCATGAAGTCTCCAGCGTGACATGCAAAGTCTAGACTGCAACATCATGATGCATTTCCCTTTGAGAAGTAACTGCGTTTTTTTAATACGTCACAGTGGGGCCAAAAGAAGCAATTTCCTTCCTTCCTAGTACTGCAATTTAACAGTACTGCAGTAATAGGAGAGTGGAAATACAGTAAGGATAGAGTTCTGGGAATACTGTGGACTGAAAAAATTCTCACAATACACCCTAGAAATTTTGAGTGTTCAGGTCTATTCCTGTATTCAGAAATGCTTAAGAGACTGATATCAATGTATTAAATAACAAACTACTGCATTAAACTATTCAAAATTTTGGAATTAGACTAGGCCTTATGGTTGCTATAGCTTCTTGAAAACATGTTTTTCAAATAACTGTAATGACAGTTACCCACCATTCTTGCGTAATTCTTGTTTTGAGCTCAGGAAGAAGAAATTGTCCATGGAAACAATAGATGGAAGAAATATTTGAAAAGATGCCCGTTATCACTTCAGATGAAATACCTGCTTCTGACAACTTAGTGCAAAAAACCTGCATGAGACAAGAAGACAGTACCACCATGTATTTACAAAAAACACTCCTAGATACGCTGGCTTTACATTGCAATATTACAAAGCTGACAGCCTTAGAATAAAGCTGCAATTTTTGACTTCTGGTCCTTGGGTCCTCTTTGTGAGGTTCACAAAACATAAGCACACTGTCAGTTAGGGTGAGGCCTCATGACTATGGGCCACAGACATAAGTTAGAAAGGTGTGAGGGGATAAATTGAAAAAGATTGAAACTACTGAGATCTGACATCTCGTCTTTGGGAGTGCAAGTTGCAAAGACCAACCGGTCCCTGAAGAGTACTTACTATTCACATGGAGCAAAATAAACCCTGTGATTATTTTGTTTCTCTGTGGGAAAAACTGCACTGTACTGAAGAAAATGGAAAGACACTCCCCATGATTCCTAAGGTCTTGAAACTGCCTCTACTCATCCAAAGCACATATTGGAAAGTCTTCCATAGAGGTCCTAGAGTTGGAGGATAGAGAGCTCTGCAAGTTACAGCTTCTAAAAAGATTTCTAGCAAGGTGACAATTTTCTTTTTTTCCCCCATATTTTTAAAAAGCACTTGGTTAGCAATGTGACTCATCCTCATTTTTACTTCTTTCCTGCACATTCATGTGGTTTTTTTGAGATAATTATAGAAATCCTGAACCGTGTAGACTCACCTCAGACTCATCACACCAGTTTTACTTTATCCCCACATATAAACATGATAGAAAACAATTAGGAAACACAGTGGATAAGAAAAAAATCTGCTGTGATCAGGGGGCTGACCCATGTGGCCTGATTTTAGTAAAACTCAAAACTCTTGCACATTACAGAGCAAGCACGGACTTCATCACTTCTCAGTGCCTTCAGCGTCCCCATGATTTCCTCTCCACATATGCTCAGGAAGGAACTGAATACTGATGGTGTCTGTATCTTGGACTTTCCCATTCCTCTTTCTGACATCCTAATCCTCAGGTTTCAGCTCAGGGAACCCACTTGCCAAAAGTTCACCTCTGAGATCCATGGCACACAGCCTGGCAAGCAAACTCCATCTCCCACCTATAAACAGTGTTTTCACACTACTGGACTACAGGTTAGAGGATCAACAAGAGACATCACTGGTCCTCACAGTGAAGAAAGCAGAGTTTATTTAAAATTGAGTTACCTGGTCCAACAGATGGAGTCTTTTAACATACGCTTCTTCTGTATGGAGCAGTTCATTTGCGATGTTGAACAGCTTTTGGGGTTCTGTACACTGGAAAAAAAAGTTACATATAACACTATCCATCTGCACCTACAAACCCAAGTTTCAACAACTGTTCTCTTTCCCATTTTCTCAGTGGGACAAATTCCCTGCCAACAGAGAAGGCTGAAGTGAAGAAGGTTAACACATTTCCGAATCTGCTCTGCATCCATCATAAAAGGATCAGTTTGTCCAGAGATATTTTTAAAGCTATTTGCTGAATGGGCAATTAGCAATGCAGTCAATGGCTGGTCAAAACATCACTTTAGTTCATTAATGTTTTCTATAAAAACCAGAAACATCCCACGAATCTGGAAATATATCTAGTCTATTTGGTAATTAAGGCAGTAGACTGTAAATCAACTGTTCTCCTTTTTTGATTCAGGTCCTGTGACTGAAAAGAAAACTAGAAATCAGTTCTGTTGGCCACAGATTTCTCTCCCTGGCCAGTGCAGCATTACTCACTATGGCATATTCCTAAAGTTTTTGTGCAGCTTTAAACACTGGACAATTCCCTGGAAAGAATTTTTGGCAATATAACTCAAGCCACTCAGTGAAGTCTTTCATTAAGGTAATTTGAAAAAATAAAATGAGAAAAAACTAATTCAAAAACTTGAATGCAGTTACTAAGCACCAACTTTACCCACAGTTTAGCCAAAAGCTACATAGACTCTTCACTCTCTAGGTGTTTAAAAATACTTAAATTATTAAAAAGGTATTAGAGTTTGTCAGAAAGCTAATGGTCCAGACTTTAAATGTCATGCCTACATATAACCAAACCAAATCTAGATTCCAGAACTGAGGGCTGGCTGAATTGTGTTTGGGAATACAAACATCCAAGAGGAGCAGCGAGGATGATCAAATGCAGAGAAATTTTACTGGGCTGGATCCGCAAAAGAACCCACAAAAAAATCAACTGGAAGGAAGATAAAGAGAGATGTATCAATGATTAACAGGCCAGCACCAACTGGGTGCAATCATCTGCTCTTTACTTTTCCCATGGAAGAAATAGCATCAAATAAAATTAATAAGGTGCTGCTTCAAGGCCAAGAGCCACTTCCTCAAGCAACATGTCACCGCAGACAGTAAACCTTCATGCAGGTTCACAGAAGGACCAGAAAAATCCATGGAGTTAAAGTCCAGCTGAAGTCTGTTAAACGAGCATGACTGTTTCAAGTTCAGGAAGCACCTGGGCCTCTCACCAGCAACAGCCTTTTCTGTCCCAAATGTCTATGTCTGTGCACTACCTAGCATTTTTCTAGACATAGTCCTGCTACCCACCAACACCCTATTAGAAAATATCAATTAAATGATCTCTTTAAGATTATCTTGCTTTGTTTCTCAACAAAGTTGACAAGAAAAATTTAAATAAACTGCAATACAACCAAAAGACCTCAAAGGCTTTTCAAAGCTAGACATGAATTCAAACAAACCAGCTTTTCTGGGTTTGAAACAGCATCAGTCTTCCTTTAAAGCAATCCTTCTCTTTCTAGGCACAAACCTGGAGACTGGCAAATAAAAGCTTTGACATGTAGTCTGCCTACCCTGCTACTCAAATTATTTCAAGCAAACTCAAATGCTCTTTTAAGCTATTCTAACATGGCACACAACATCCTGATCCATTCATTCATGTGATATATATTGAGGGGGAAAAAAAAAAATCACAGAATAAAAAAGCTTTGAACTTATTACAAGCAAATACAACATATTACAGCTTATAATGAAATATATTGCTGGCCATTCAATTTTAATAACTACTGAGAAAGAACTGATTTGTCAGTTTTGCAGGCACAGAAGAGCGCCTAAAAGAAAGGCACTGATGTAATCAGGCTGGCATGCCAGCCACCAAGAGCATCCTTTGATTTGTTTGGATCCAGAATATGAAAATTAATTATTTCAAAACAAATGTTTGTTCAGAGAAGTAAACCTTTACATAGCACAGGCACTTTTTAATCTCCTGACCTTCACCATCTGCAACTCAATTTATGTTTCAAAAAAACTTGCTGACATCTGCTTAAATACCAAACAACGGCTGAACAGACTCTCAGCTTGAGTTCGGTTGTAGAGGGACTATCTTCAGTTCCTGTCCGTGCTAGCGGCAGTGATAGGCATGTTTTTTCAGAGTAATTTGCAACACATTTGCCTTTCAATGGATGTAACATTTTAAATTAAATAGTAGACTAAATAAACCTGAGCCAGTCCCATTCTTCTAACCTTATTTTGTGCCATGGCAGGAAAACTTGAGCAAAGCCTAAGCAGTTCACTCTGAATGAGGTATTTCATGGTCTCTGTTTACAAATGAAAAGTAAAACAAATTTGCAAACTGGAATGGGGATTATATTCCTTACTTAACTATCTTATTTAAGTCTTTAAGTCATAGAATCATAGAATGGCTTCGGTTGGAAGGGACCTTTAAAGGTCATCTAGTCCACCAGTCACACCAGTGTATTTACCCTTACTAATGAAGTGCTGCAAAAACACCTACCATTTACAAGTGTGCTGGGTTCAGTCAGGAAAGGGTTAACTCCCTTTACTCTGGTTGCCAGGGAACTCTGTTGCTGGACACCAAGTGAAAACATTGATAAGGCCTCAGCTGGTGCTGGGGATGGCCTGTACTGAACTCAAGGTCTTTTGTCCACTTCGGATACTGTAGCTGACCCAGACTAACCAAGGAAGTATTTCATCCCATAGTACGTCATGTTCCGGTCTCTTTGGGTGGGGAAGGGGGTCTGGTAGCCATTACTCTGCCCTTCTCTCTCTCCCTTCCTCCCTTGCTTGTCTCTGCGGGCACTTGCTAACCCTCCTGTGTTAGCTGCTTTGCCAACTCCTGTGCTGGCTCATTCGTGTGGGAGCTGGTGGATTGTTTTGAGTTTTCTGGCTGTGTTATCAGTGATAAGGTTTGCTTGGAATCTGCACATTAGCTCCTGGGCTCTGGCCTTCAGGCCGTGGCTCTCGGGCTGCGATCGCTCTCCGGCTGTGGTTCTCCTGCTCTCTGGGTCTGATTTTCATCACTCAACATCTGGGTGTGCACTGGCCAGTGGATGGTGGGAAATTGTATCATATTGTATATATTGTACCATATGTTTCATTTTCTACTATTTTAAGTATTTATTATTAGTAGTATCTGTATATATTAATTTAGATTTAATTAGTAAATAGTTCTTATCTCAATTTTACGAGCTTCCTTACTTCTTTTTCCTCCAATTCTTCCCCTCCACTGGAGGAGGGGAGGGGGATTTGTGAGAGCAGCTTCATGGTATTTTGCTAGCCGGAGTTAAACCATGACAACAAGGCATATAAGTGACACAGAAACGTAAAATGTTTGTAGTCTTCTACCCTATGCAGATTTTAGGCAGTTGAATTCTTGTAAATATAATTTGCTCCTGCTCTGCCTAATGTGCTTGCTGACATGGCACGGCCACGGTACGTTATGACTGTCCTCCACAGCCATGCATTGCAACTGTACACCTACTGTAGAGTTTTGTTACAACAGTTTAGCTGGCAGGGTGACAAGAAAGATGAGAAAAGGGAAGCGGTAGGTGTTGACTTCATGACACAGGAAGCTCACTCCAGTGTTCCAAACAGCCGTTGTATGATGCTCTTTCACTTTTTTGCAGAAGGTTCAAAAATTCATTTCCAGCTGTAACTGTCCATAGAACATTTTAAACAAAAAGGAAATGCCAGCCTGAAAACAAACAGAACCAGCTTCTCATTAAGGTCAGATAAACATCTGTGGTGGGAACACGTTAACACCTCAAACACCCCAATCGCAGATATAACTGAGGAATGGCAGATGCAGAGCTGAGTTGTGTGAGTGGCGACAAGTACATCACTGCACCTGTTGACCCTGCTGGATGCTCGCCAAACACGCCTGGGACATATATGGGAATGCAAGAACTGACCTGGTTATCACAAAAATCAAATTTGAAAACAAAATTTAAAGTAAAAGACAAAAACTTGATATGATAAAACTTGAGCAATACTCTGCAGCAACCGTTTTCATACAACTGGCTGTGCACAACCACATTCAGTTAGCATCTCTATCACAACAGGTTTCCAGTGAATCTTGTGAGAAAGCTGCTGGGATACAGCTTGGGTCAAAATCATATACATTTATGCTTTAAAACCCCACTGATCACTCCTACAAAGAAAGCAGAAAAGTCCCAGAAAGATTCTAGATTACAACTTCCTACTAAAAATGCTGAAAATAATGTCAAAAAATTATTCTATGTTTTGTCGATTCCTTTGCTACAGTGAGATCTCATTTTCCTTAAGGCATTAAAAAAAAAAGATAACGTCTCTCATTTTTCTTAACCAGCATTATGACTAAAACATAGAAATAATCTTACCCAAAGGTCTGACTTGCAGGCCTGCAGGTCAAATTATGCAATGCAAACTGTACAATGCAATCAGAAGAAATTCCAGCTACGTAGTCAGAATGGAAGCAGTGTCAGTGACTGTATTGAGGCCCACGTGGGACTTCGTTATTACTATTTTACCAGCAGGAAGCAGGACAGATGGAGAAAGGCATTTTTTGGTGATACTCACAAGCACATACTATTCTTAGTGAAAAATATCCAAGTAAAAAAGATACGAAGTAAGTGTAAGTTATCTCAGAAGCATTATTCTGTTGCTCCCAGGCAGTCAGCAAAAGCCTTGGGTATATGACTACAGAGCACGACAGCCTCTCAGT
This sequence comes from Rhynochetos jubatus, assembly GCA_027574665.1. Taxonomy (NCBI): domain Eukaryota; kingdom Metazoa; phylum Chordata; class Aves; order Eurypygiformes; family Rhynochetidae; genus Rhynochetos; species Rhynochetos jubatus. Next base: position 24,808,321 of record CM050658.1, read on the forward strand.
CTCACTTTTGTGTCACTCCCTTTTTTTTGGTAACCATCAAGGCTAACATGCCGCACTGATCCCAGGAGCTCCTGATGTTTTCTGAGACATTACCAAAACCAGTAAGCTCCCCTTGTTCATTTTCATTTTGATAAAAGATAACTGGAAATCCCAGCAAGCTACTTGTGAAATTTTAAAACATATTCCAATAACTGTGAGACCTGTGAAACTGCTGCAGACTCCCAAAGGAAGCCACACCACACTGAAGACCTAAACCTAGACTAAATAAAAGAACACGAGTCATGTATCACACAGTGTTATCAGGCCAATGGGTTCCTCCTCCTGAATCCACACCAGCTGTCAGGCGGGACTGCAGACTGCCGGAGAGGCAAATGAGATCACATCTTGCCCATCTACAGAAAGCAGCTGGGTCTGTCCAAAGACACCTAGTTCATGCAGTCCTTGCTGCTTTCCAGCCTGCTGGGTCCTTCCCACTTTCTTCTGACTAAACTCACACCAGCATCTGGTGGGTCTGACATGCACCTCATTTGCAGAAGGAGCAGCACAGCAGTGAAGTACTGGAGAGTCCCATCCTGCACAGGCAGCATCTGAACAGTATGAATGGAAGGTGAGTCCAGTCACACCAGGCTGAGCAGGATGAACTGCAGCATAAAGCAATACACTGGTGAGAGAAAGTCTCATATCTCAACAGGCTGTCTTTTATTCTTGGGAAATAAGGGACACCACAGAGTGTTAGTTGTACTCTGAAAGTGTACTTGTCAGCTCTGAGAGATGTAACTTCTTGCACACCACAAACCTGCATGCAATTTTCATCACTCTTCAATTGTCACTGCCCGATTTGACCCAGAGCTACTGAATGAGTTTTATCTGCCTTGACATACACAAATCAAGATATATTTGGTGATTTCTACAGAACCATCTGATTTGCCCAAACTGAGGCATAAATGCTACTGTTCATTGCTCTTTAAAAAACCAAAACCAGTATATAAAACTTTACTGTCACGATCATAACATTGTTTGGGTTGGAAGGGACCTTAAAGATCATCTAGTTTCAACGCCCCTGCCATGGGCAGGGACACCCTCCACTAGACCAGGTCGCTCAAAGCCTCATCCAGCCTGGCCTTGAAGACAGCCAGGGATGGGGCATCCGTAGCTTCCCTGGGCAACCTGTGCCAGTGCCTCACCCACCATCTCCGGGAAGAAGTTCTTCCTGATATCTAATCTAAATTTCCCTGCTTTCAGTTTACACCCATTACCCCTTGTCCTGTCACTACAGGCCCTTGTAAAAAGACCCCCCTCCCCAGCTTCCTTGTAGGCCCCTTCAGGTACTGGAAGGCTGCAATAAGGTCTCCTTGAAACCTTCTTTTCTCCAGGCTGAACAAGCCCAATTCTCTCATAGCCTTTCTCCATAGCAGAGATGCTCCAGCCCTCTGATCACCTTTGTGGCCTCCTCTGCCCTCGATCCAACCAGTAGATACCCTTATGTGGAGGACTCCAGAGCCAGACGCAGCACTCCAGGTGGGGTCTCATGAGAGCAGCGTAGAGTGGGAGAATCTCCTCCCTTGACCTGCTGGCCACGCTTCCCTTGATACAGCCCAGGATACAGGTGGCTTTCTAGGCTGCCAGAGCACACTGCCAGCTCATGTCCAGCTTTTCATCCACCAGTACCCCCAGGTCCTTCTCCTCTTGGCTGCTTTCTATCCACTCTCCACCCAGTCTGTACTTGTGGCTGGGATTGCCCCAACCCATGTGCAGGACCTTGCATTTGGCCTTGTTGAACTTCATGAGGTTGTCAGTGGCCCACCTCTCCAGCCTGTCCAGGTCCCTCTGGATGACATCCCTTCCCTCCAGCATGTCAACTGCACTACACAGCTTGGTGTCATTGGCAAACTTGGTGAGGGTGCACTCCATCCCACCACCCATGTCACTGACAAAGATGTTAAACAGTACCAGTCCCAGTACCGATCGCTGAGGAACGCCAGAAATCGAGTCATGGACCGCAATTCTCTGAGTGTGACCATTCCAGCCAGTTCCTTATCCACCAAGCGGTCCATTCATCAGATCCATGCCTCTCCAGTTTAGAGACAAAGATGTCATGCCGACCGGTGTTGAACGCTTTGCACAAATCCGGGTAGATGACATCGGCTGCTCTTCCTTTATCCACCAAGGTCGTGACCCCATCATAGAAGGCCACCACATTTGTCATCCACAATCTGCCCTTGGTGAAGCTGTGTTGGCTGTCACCAATGCCCTCCTCATTCTCCATGTGCCTTAGCACTGTTTCCAGGAGGATCTGCTCCATGATCTTGCCAGGCACAGAGGTGAGACTAACTTGCCTATAGTGCCCTGGGTCTTCTTTTTTTCCCTTTTTAAAAATGGGGGTTATGTTTCCCCTTTTCCAGTCAGTGGTAACTTCACTTGACTGCCACGACTTTTCAAATATGAGGTTTCTGAACCTCACCCACCAGTTCTTTCAGGACCCGTGGATATATTTAATTAGGTCCCATGGACTTACACACCATCAGATTCCTCAGGTGTTCTCGAACCTGATCCTCACTGACCATGGGTGGCTCTCCATTCTCCCAATTCTTGCCCTTGCCTTCCATGACTCGGGGGGTATGGCTTGTGCCCTTGGCAGTGAAGACCAAGGCAAAAAAACCATTGAGTATCTGGGCCTTTTCCATGTCCTGGGAAACCAGCTCTCCTGTGTCCTTCTGCAGAGGGCTCACATTTTCCCTGATCTTCCTTTTCTCCTCTGTGTACCTTTAGAAGCCCTTCTTGTTGGCTTTGATGTCCAGGTTTAATTCTGCCAGGGCTTTGGCTTTCATAACCTGATCCCTCACTTCTCAGACTTCTGCTTCCACTCTCTGCAGACTTCCTTTTTGTGTTTCAGTTTGTCCAGGAGCTGCTTGTTTATCCACACAGGCCTCTGGGCACTTTTACCCGACTTCCTCTTCACTGGGATACTTCACTCCTGAGCTTGGAGGAGGTGGTCCTTGAATACTCGACAGCTTTCTTGGGCCCCTCTTCCCTCCAGGGCTTCATCCCATGGAACCTTTCCAATCAGTTCCCTGAAGAGGCCAAAGTCTCCTCTTCTGAAGTTCAGGGTAGTGAGCTTGCTGCACGTCCTTCTTGCCACCGTAAGGATCTCAAATACCACCATTCTGTGGTCACTGCAGGCAAGGCTGCCCTTGAGCATCACATTCCCCACCAGCCCCTCCCTGTTGGTGAGGACAAGATCCAGCATGGCACCCCTCCTTGTCGCCTCCTCTGTCACTTGGATAAGGAAGTTGTCATCAATGCATTCCAGGAGCCTCCTGGCTTGTGCCCTGCCGTGTTGTCCCTCCATCAGATGTCGGGGTGGTTGAAGTCCCCCATGAGGACCAGGGTTTGTGAACATGAGGCTGCTGCTACCTGCCTGCAGAGGGCCTCATCCACTCGCTCATCCTGGCCAGGTGGCTTGTAGCAAACGCCTACTACAGTATCCTCTTTCCCTGCCCTCCCTTTAATCCTGACCCATAAACTCTCAGTCAGCTCCTCATCCCTCCCCAGATGGAGTTCCATGCACTCCAGCTGGTAACTGACATAGAGAGCAACCCCCCTCAACACCTCCCCTGCCTGTCCTTCCTAAAGAGGCTGTACCCTTCCATTCTGACACTCCAGTCATAGGAGCCATCCCACCACGTCTTCACAATGCCAATGAGGTCATAGCCCCTCATGTGTGCGTACGCCTCTAACTCCTCTTGTTTATTGCCCATGCTCCGTGAGTTTGCATAGATGGACGCCTGATGAAGCTGACTTGCTCACTTGAGCAGCTGCCATTCTCTTGTTTTGTTTGCCAGGTGCTCTCTTGGTGACCTGTGATTCTTCTCCAGGTTCTGGGCATCTGTTGGCAGCACTAGTGGTTTTGCCCCTTCCCCCTTCAAACCCAGTTTAAAGCTCTATCGATGAGCCCTGCCAATTCACAGGCAAGAATCCTTTTTCCCCTTTGAGACAGCTGCACGCCATCTGTAGCCAGCAGGCCCGGTGAGGGACAAACTTCCCCAGGATCAAAAAACCCAAAATTCCACTGATCGCAACAGTCTCTGAGCCACGTGTTGATGAGGTGTGCTTTCCTGTTCCTTCCAGTATTCTTCCCTGCCACTAAAGGGATTAAGGAAAGCACTACCTGTGCTTGCAACCGTTTGCCCCAGTGCCCTGAAGTGTCTTTTGATGGCTTTTGGATTCCTCTCCTCGAGCTCATCACTGCCCACCTGCATTACCAATAGAGGGTAATAATCCGAGGGCTGTACCAGACCAGGGAGTTTCCTGGTGATGTCTCTAACTCAGGCCCTACAGGGAGGCAGCAGACTTTCCTGTGCAATGGATCTGGTCAGCATATCGGGCCCTCTGTTCCCCTCAGAAGAGGATGATGGTGAGGGGTGGGGGAGGAAGAAAAATGAAAAAAAGCCCAAAACACCCAGAAACACAAACAAAAAAACCCACGAAACAAAAATTATTAATATTTTGCAGACTTTTTGCTCAAAGCATCTTCTGGTTTTCAGAAAAATATAACCCATTCTATATTCACTATTTCTAAAAATAACTGTCTTGATGAACAATCAAAGGAAATCCTATACAGCTGCAGCAAATACACAACAGACTGGACTACATTACTCTGGATTCAAGGAACATCTCTTCTAGCTACAGTTTCCTGAGAAGTAATTTTATATAACTACCCTCAAAACAACTTATTTGCACTCAAAAGTAGTCACAACAATAGAAGCACAGGCTTTGTGTAAGAAAAAAGAAAACCCCCCAAAACCCCAAACCAATTACTATTAGAAGAGATTTCCATCAAGCATGTCCTTCTAGGATACAAGGCCCTGACCCTGCAAGATGCACTATCCAACTAGCCCCCTGTATATCAGGGAACCCCATTGACAACAACATGATCTAACAACCAAAAGCTGAACCTAGACAAATCCAAACAAGAAACACAAGGTGTGAGTCTTTACTTACAAAAGTACTTAAATTTTTACAACCTACCTCTGGCTGTGATGGATTCTCTTATATGAAACCTTTTAAATCAAGACTAGGAACCTTTCTGGATACTATCTAGGTCAGGAACAAGTTACAACCTGCATCAAGCAGGAAATTATGACTGTCACGATCCTTTGACGTAAAACCAACCAAACAAAAAAACCAACCATCTGAAAGTGATGCAAAGGATCACTGGCCAGAGTCAGGAACGGGTTTCAGAGCACTTAATAGTAACGAACAAGCTACCTTACCTTGTTTACATCCAAATACTCTAACTTTGGCACTTCTGCTGTCTCTTGTTCCTCGCTGCTTCCTTCATCAATATCACTGTCTTCATCCTGTGTGGAGTCTCTCTTCTGCTCCACAGAGGAAGGTTTGGGGCCCTTTCTGTCAGGTTCCATCTCCCCTGGATTCCCAGCTATGCCGGGCTTCTTTTGCTCTGCACCATCTTCACTGGGGAAAGTTTCCCCTGCCACGCTACAAGAAGGACTGTCGATGCCACTGTCTCTATTGGGAATTTTACCAGTACTGTTTAGTTCTGCAGTTGAGTCCTTATTGCCAAGCTCTCCAGAGAGCTCTTTGCTCACAGTCACAGCAGCACAGTCTTCATGGCTTTTGTTACTGCCCATGCTTAGGTCTTTAATTTTCATTATGTCTGTACTAGACAGATCTGCACTGCACGGTATGCCTGGCTCGTTTTCGTCTGGTTCACTTTTTTCATTTGCAGAAGAGCTGCTGGAAGCCACCATGTCACAGTCACATGAGCTTGGCTGTTTGGATGAGTCCAGGCCAGGTTCCATCTTAAGAGCTAAATTTAGCTGGTTTCTTTGAAGAATATGTACAGGTTGCCTGTGGGTGAAAAGAAAGCACCGCAGTCATTCATATTAACACTCAGAGGTTTCAAAACTGCCCTAAAAGAGAGAGGGCCTGATTATAATTTGATTCAAGTTGTATTTCTTGCACCACCACCCCTTACAATCCTAGGAGGCAAGTGCGTGCACATTGCTGTAATACTATTCCCCCAACTATTTCAGATAAAAACACACCATCTCTAGCCATAAGTTGTACTGAAATGGCACCACTAGAATCCTGGGTCTTTAATACTCCCCACATTGCCCTGAAGAACAGTCTGATTTGAAGTTTTGGAGAGGGAATGAATAATCTTCTAAATTAAGTGTTTGGTTGTGGGTTCATTTAAACAGGAACTCACATTCTTCAACAGAACAAAGCCGTTAGTATTTTCTGACAGATAGAGGATATTTTTGAAGCACCAAGAAGGCACCACTTTTTCTTTTAGAAAGACACCTTACCAGACTTGCCCAAGTGATAATACATTCCAAGGCACAGTACAGTGTCTCTGTCACCATCTCTGTCTTTATGAAAAAATCAATTAGCTCCATCAGGCAGATTTGATCTTCAGAAAGTGTTTTTATGTGTTTGTAAGACGAGCTGGTTTTATAGTAATATATATATATTTTATCCTGTTTAATGTCTCTTATATTTAAAGTTTCAGAGGAAATGCTCTTCTCCATGACGTCATTTCACAGTACACATTGCGATTTAACTCTCCCCTGCCTCCTCCAAGAAGGAAGCTAACAGTATGTGTGATGTTTATTGAAACTTAAGACAGAAAGCTCAATTATTTTATATCAGACTCCTATAACGCAAAAAACAATCCAAACATCTAGTCAACTTAGTAAGAGCAGACGCTAGGCTACTTGTTTCTGGTGGAACACCTACCAAATTCAGCAGCTCTTAAGCTACTTAAGAACATGCATGTTACAAAATAAAAGTTGCTGAAAACATTGCTTTTATTAAAAAAAAAACAAAAAACCCAAAACCATTGTGTAATCAGTTAATTTTGGACTTCCAGTAGAAAACATCTCAAGAGGAGTTTCTACATGATAATTACAATTGTTTTCTATTGTTACATTCTAAGTTAAAAATGCAGAAAATGGATACTAAAGCACATCTCACAAAACAATATTTACCTAATACTTTCAAATTTCTCAATCAGCGTGTTGACTCCTGCTGATATTGGTATTTCTTCCTCTCCAGATGCTAAGTTCCTCGATGACTTGGGATCAGCTGGCAAAGGCCGAGAAGGTGCAGGAGGAATTCTTTCCTGCCCAGGTTTGAGATGGACAGGCTTAGGAGGCACTAATAAAAGAGAGGGGAAAAAATGGGACGATAAATTTCCATCTTCCTTATCCTAAACTGGTAGCAAAATCCAAGTGCTCAGTGCAGAACAAGGCTTCTTTCACCATCCTTTATAAACTGCACAGATGCAGTCCAAAAGGATTTCTTACACCAAAGCAAGCTGCTGTACGCTAAGAAAAATGACAGGCTTCTATTTTGTATTTCTATGGCCGTATCAGACGAGCTAACGAACAGAGCGGCTTGCAGAACTTTACCGCTTCCTTGTTACAAAACAGGATGCACAGCTCACACTTCGTTTTTGCAAATGTGCTCACCATCTCAATCACTCAAATGAGTTTCCCCTCCAATGACTTTTCAAAACTCAGGCACTCTGTCGAATCTCTTATACTGGGGAAAAAAGGGGAAAAACAGCTCAACCAAAAAAACAAACCACCAAAACCCAATCCCACCGTGGATTTCAGTGCCTTATGTTTGCTTGGTCAAAAATACCACAAGCAGAACGTAATAGGTTTTCTTGCTTTTATTTTCCCTCCCCCATCTCTTCTGTCGTGTAGTCTTCATAAATTTCCTTCCTCTTTTGGTTCTACATTGAGTTATACATGATATATATAAAACACATGGTGTAAAAACATATATGTTCTGCTCTAAGGATTCACTAGGAGGTGAAGGTACAAAGTTTAATACTGTATTTTTAAAAAACGTAATGTAATTTAAATGCAATGTAACTTTAAAAAAAAATTAGTGAGACTTTATATTGACTGCAGAATAATTGGTTTTGGAAATACGCAAGCAGTAACCCATGGCAACAGGTTCACATGCCGTTATAGTTTCATGCAGTGAAAGCAGCCTCACATAGGCGGACCTGACACTAGAAGGTACGAAAACCAACTGCGCAATTGCTCCTGAAGCACACACTACTTGGAGTGGCGCCACCAAGTATCCTCTCCAACCTAGACTATCCAAAGAGTTAACATATCAAATGAGGAAACTCTAAATACATGTGTTATTAAACAACATTTTCAAGAACAATTTATTTCAAACATTTACAATTTCTTAATGGTCCATAGGGCACAAGACCATAATGCGATTAACACTGTAATTGTTAAGCTTTAATTAGAAACTGTTCTAAATGTAATTTCAGGGTTACCTTCTTTAGTAGGCTAAATGGAGGCATATATACCCAAAAAGTCAACTCCTGTTGTCCCTACCCTGCAGAAGGCTCTGCATCTGTTCTAAGCTCCACATCAGCCCAGATGTCTTCCCTGCTCCAGTGGATAGGAAGCTGCTATGGATGTTGCTGTGTGAGGTCAGTGATGAAGGACTGTTGAAGAACTTTTGAGATTTGAGTATAGGTCAAATTTTAAACTACCTAAATTACTGAGTTTACTTCAGCATCAAAGAATAAAATCACATCTTCTAAGGATTTGAGCTTTAACGGGACACTTTCTACAACAGGCCTGATTTGCCCAGTCTCCAAAACCATCTGGAATTCCTGTCTTAAAACAGAGGTGTTACAGTTCAATTTTGGAAACACCAAAACAAAACCTATCTTACACAGAAATAACAGGTAAGCAGGAAAAGAAAATCATCTTGCATATAAATGGTTTGGTAGAGGTCTATGTTTTGTTCACCAGGTTTTCACTTGCACACTACATGTGAGTGCCTGGCCATATTTCTCCTTGTGAAAACGAAATAAAAACAACCTAAAAAACCAGTATCCACAGAGCCATCTGGTTCATCTAGCCAGAAAAAGCAAGCTCTAGGCTCTTCACAAGGTGCATAAGGCAGCAGGCAGGCAGGCCAGAACCTACCCCATGTCCCCTGTCAGGCCCTTCATAGTTTCAGACTGGCCCACAACATTCCTAAGTTCACTGCCACATCGTGTATGCTAATAGCAAGGGGTGTCACTGCTGTCCACGTAAACTTTTAATGTCTTTCCTGTTGTTGGAATCCACCTGAATCACCTGAGACAGCACATTCTGCAGTGGATAAAAAGGAAGGAGGAAAATACTTTTGTTAGTTCTGAAGTTTTATTTACTGAAATAATTTTGAGAAATAAGAGACATCAGCATGGAGGCAAAGCCACTGACCATACTACTTATGATGCAAAATTTAAACCACACAAGACGTCTATTCCAGAGTTGACACAAAAAGCCTACATTCAGAATTTACAAGTGAGTTATGTATCACTACATGGACTTTTTTTTAAACTCAAAACTATTTTAGATTTCTACAAAAGAGTGAATGAAAGATCGGCAGACTAAAGCAACACCAGATGAGCTCATCTGTACATGTGCCATCATTGGCAGTACTAAAGGAACAGTCAGTCACCTGGAAAAAAAGTAGGTGTTGCTTTTAGGCAGGGATCCAGGACTCAAAGTGGGAGCCCAAGCAGAACTCCTGCCCATGCTCTGAAGCCACCTTCCATAAGTCCTGGCCCATGCAAGAACTAATGTTGCTATTTTCTCGCTCCAGGTCTCAGCAACAAAGCAGCACATCCCTGGATGCAGCTTCCAGTGCCCGTCCTGCCCACAGACAAGTAAACTGGTGGAGCAAGCCAGCTACATGGAAGAGGTCAATATTACAGAACATGTTTCAAGTAGTGCCAGAAGGCTGTAGCCACGTGCTGGAATGGTATTTCCCCAGACCTCCTCTTCCTTGAAGGTTCTACATAGCAGCCCAGAGGAAGCAGAAACCAAGACACAAATCTTTGCTGCCGAAGGAACAAGTGAAATAACGAGAAGCAGTGAGACAAAATTAGAAAAGAGAAAGGATTAAATATGTGTGAGAAGGTACAGCCCAGGCTTGATCTTGGGTCTGTAGAACAGCAGGGAATAAAGACTCACTGCAAAACGAGCATCTCAGCCTTTGCATTACTTCAGCACTCCCCCAGCTCCTGAATTTCTCTCTTGCAAGTGCCTCTTCTACAGTAACATAAACAGTCAACACACATTTATTAGTGACTAGATCGAAGCATTCCTATCAATCATCCCAGCGGTGGTAGGTCATAACTCGCTGGGAAAGCTGAGGGGACCTAATGAAGAGAAATTCAAGTGGTGTGAGTCACAGTTGTACATTTACTTACATCTGTTAAGGTCCCCTGACAAGAAGAGACCTAAAAAAATACACATGATGAAGCAGATTACGAAGGGTTATCCCTTGGGAAGTGAACACATGCTGAAAAAAGAATAACCCAACAGCACAGCTTTGGGTGCGGGAAGAGAGCTGCTCCTAATGTCTCAGGGTGATGCCAGCACATCCTACCCAACAAATCAAGCAGAAACAGGCCTTAATGAGGCATCCGCATAGCTCTAGGGGAAAGCCCTGAGAAGAAAGGTTCTTGCATAAAAATACCAACAAAAAACTGAGATAAGATTTATGTCTGCTGCAAGGAAATGCACCACACTGTCACAAATACTTTTTTTACACATGAGCACCAAGAGGAAGCAAAGATGGTTTACAGGAAAAACTTCAATCCAGTCAAAAATAGCAACTATTTTTTAAATTATTTTGACGATTTCATTTTCCTCTTGAGGTGTGAAGTGTTTTAAAATATAGTAACAGGAGAACAATGAACTATACAAGGAAGAAAAGCCATTTCGAATTTACAAAGTTAATAAATGTGAAGAGAAAAGAATTTGTACCATCTTCCCTTCCTTGCAAAGTATTGTACGTATTGTACTCTACTGTTGTATGTAAGCTAATTGCAGATACTTTTAAAAAGTAGTTTTATTACAAAGAATCAAGTGAAATAGTAAAATCATTATTTAAAATTTACAAAGTGTCTTTCAGGAAGACTGGCAAATCCATGACCAAGACTTGTAACACTGATTTGTAGCTTTGGCTAACCTGGCTCAGTCTGAGACAATATTAGGTGGTCTCATTTTGGAGTACTGGGTACTACGCAACAGTCTCTAATAGAAATTTTCACTGGGACTCCTGTTTCTTCCTACCTGCTTATACAGTGACACTGAGAAGCCCAACAAACTGAGTTCTGTCAAAAAAAGTATTAACAAGAGTAACTAGTCAAGAAACCATTTTACCTTTGGGTGTTTATTTCACCTCATTAACAAATTTCCATCCTTTTCAAAGCATTAACCTGCCAGTAAGATACTTTGGTTCTTTGACTTTTTTTTGGTTCTAAGCTTATGGCTGTAATGGAAGAGAGAGATTAGGTGGGTGTGAGCAGCAGAAAGAAGAAACAGTATCTCAGTGATGGAAATAGATTATATTAATCTGCTTGGGTAACTTTTAAGCATGATTTGAATCAAGATAAATAGGGTCTCTTCAACTTTTCTGAAATACTTACATATAGAAAACAGGCTACATCCTCAGTAATTGGAAATCAGTGCAATCAGTACAGCAAAGGGTCTGCACCAACTGAATTAATTCCATTTCTTACTGAACAGATGATTCTGCTATTCCTTTTTATTGTTAGTATTAACAATATTCATGAACACCCACTAATGAAACCCAGTCAAACAGATCTCAAGTGAAGACTCCATAAATACACACAGCTCATGAGACGTTTCAAGCATGGGCTGGTATACTAACTTAACATTTAAGGTCTACTTCCAGAATCAGAAAATACAATGCTTTCTTTGTAGTCGTTTAAGGCTGAATGCATATCAGAAAACTGCTTTTGTAGAGGTGTTGGAATTGGGAGGGAGTGGTGGTGCCGAGGTTAAATCTGTACAACACAAGACCAAACAATGGTGAGCAAAATATCTTTTCTCTTTTTCTCACATGGCCATGACTGTCTATCACATGGACATGCTTCTTAAAAAAATTGTGGTTTATGAGCTTATCTTTTTCAGGCTCACCCTCCTCTCTTCCAAATGCCTCTCAAACTATATGCTTTTTGCAACTGCAATCACCTTCAGGCAAGCACCCATGACACACAATATTTTAACCAATTCTACAAAGCAGGGGGTGGAGGCACTTGACAAGTTAACATAACAAAGACAGACCATGTCATTTCACTGATGGAGAAACATGAAAACAGTTTATCTTCTTTCAAGAGATTTATTGTAGTTTTTTAACCTCCAGAATTTTTAGGGGAAAAAAGCCTGGAGAGACCAAAAGATCTGCCTGAAGACCAGCTGGAACGTGCCTCTTCCTGTTTTTTCTTCCACCATACCTTGGGACTGCCACCTATTAGACTATGAGTCTGGCAGGTCTGTGGAATTACCACAGCCCACATGCTACCCTTGCATGTGACTGGTTTAGCTTCAATTTGTCATTTTTAAAATACATTCATTCCATTTAGGCATTTCCTGTTGCTATGCATAGGTTCTTACTATAAACAGAAATCAGACCAGTTTTAAACAATAAATTATTCTTAGCTAAATACTTAAAAAAAAAAAAAAAAAAAGAAAAAAACAATACTGCTGCATTAAACTTCACAGCTGCATGAGGTATAACAGCAGCACAGGAAATATAAATTCATGAATTAAGAAATCTGTTATTCCTGAATCAATTTCTTCTTGAATGCTTCCCTAAGAGGTTATCTAACACTGGAAAAAACGAAAATAGTAAGACCCTACCAGCTGTACTTGAACCTTAGAACATAAAAATAACTTTTTGTTGTGACCTAAAATTAAAACAATTCATTTAAAAATATTACACTTCATGTGCTATAGAAGCTTGTACAATTGCTAGAAGGACAAAGCCACTTGCCTTGGGGTTTCTGCAGAGGATGCATTTTGGCCAATGGAGTTTTGGTTTTGGGCTTCCTTCCAGTTTGATGGATACATTGCACCGGGCTGATGTGCTGCAGTTCCCCGCATGCTTCAAACACCGGATTTGAGTCAATGTGACATTTGATTTGAAAAGGAGAACAAGGACAACCTGAGGGAAGGGAGGGAAAAAAAGTCAATAGTTTGTTCTATTAATCCTGAAAAAATCTGTGCTACTTCTAGAAGCATATCACTTATCCACGTTCCTGAAAAAAAAAGGGGGGTGGGGGGTGGGGTGTAGGAGTGAGCTATTCACTCACATTATGACAAATAATATATCCATCCTTAATAATCATGTCAGCTGAGTGATAAGACAGATGGAATTTCAGTAATCTTATCTTTAATTACTTACTTACATCTTTACTGTGGACACCCAAAAGAAAAGAGTAAATATAAAAGATAAAAAAAAATTTCAAAAGGAATTCTCCGAACAGAAATACAAATGTCCTAGCATACATCACCATGTTACTTGGTAAAATACACGTAAGCTACAGTGAATTAGAAATGTGGCCCAAGTGGAGGGAAGGGTACAAGTGCCATTCCTTCACGAGATTTAATCATTCAAGCTGTATTTTGCTGCTATTTATTATTCCTTCTTACATAAAATATTAACATTCCTTCAAAAGGCTCCGGTCTAGAAGACGCCATTAAGATATGATTGTGGTGGTGCATTTCTTCCCCTCTTCGCTCCTGTAAAGTTTTATGGCCTTGGAGATTCCTGTCAAACCTTAGCCATTGTGCAGGGAGTTTGGTGGTTAAGTGCCCCTTATCATATCAAAACACTCTTGCACTGCCAAGGTGGGGAATGGCCATACTAGGGGTCAGTTGCCCGGTTACAGTGTGGGATGAGAGTGAAATCATCCCCTGCCAGCCTTGAACCTTACTGCAGTCTGGATAGATCAGTACCAGCTGTGGATTCCAATGACCACCTGCCCCAATTAAGGCCAGGATGTAAAATTATTTATGCCTAAAGTCAATTATCTCGCGACCCTATAAATAACAGTTCCAAGGATGACCCTTTGAGCTCTCCTGGACCGCAGCGGGCTGCGCCCAGCATCTCCCTCTGAGTGGGACGCCTCTCAGAGTTTGCAAACTCTCAAGTTTGTGAAATCAGAGACTAGTCGACACAAACTGGGCTGAATAAACCCGCCTTGAGGCTCAACTCTTTGCCCGTTGAGAGATGCACAGACATCCAACGTGAATATTTTCACCGAACTCAAGGGGAAATTTTAACAGGTACCTTCATACAAATATACGTATATCTATCCCCATTTCTATATCTGTCTGTGTGAGTGTATGCGTGCAACTTTGTGTTGATAACCTTAAGTCCTTGATTAAGTTACTGTACTGATTTGTTGAAAGTTAAGTCCAGCTGAGTAACTGTGTGATCTGTGTGTGACATATCTGAATAGTGTTAAGGAACTTTGAATTATTGCTGCCCCACATTGTTGCTATCCCCAAGTTTCACACCAAGCACGAAAGTTCACACACTCTGATCATTCCCCCGATTCCTTAGGCATAAACCGTTGACCAGGTCTGGGACTAGGGGTAGATTCAGCCGCACCTAGACTTCTCTTTCGAGGAGTTTAGAAAGCAAGGGAGTCCACTCTGAACCTCATGACCGAACGGGAGGAAATTCCCTTACTCTCTCTCCTTAAATAATTCCCCTTTTCCCCAACTCCTTAGACATAAACCATTGCCCAGGTCTGGGACTAGGAACTTGGAATTGATGCTATTGCAGATTGTTGCTGTCCCAAAGTTTCGCACGAAGCACAAACTCCACACACTCTGATCCTTTCCCCGCTTCCTTAGACATAAACCGTTGACCAGGTCTGGGACTAGGGGTGGATTCAGCCGCACCTAGACTTCTCTTTCGAGGACTTTAGAAAGCAAGGGGGTCCACTCTGAACCTCGTGACCGAACGGGAGGAAATTCCTTGCCCCTTTTCCCTAATCCATGTCACAACAATCCAATCCTGCCTTGATTTCCCTGACTCTGTAAATAATTTTTAATTCATGTACCAACTACTTTAATCTGTTGATAACTTGATTTTTGCCTTTGTATGTTTTTCCATGTCGAATAAGTAGTAGAGGGGACCTTGCCATCGAATTCTGTTAAGTCACGCTTCTCACATTCATATTAAAATTACTAGCTTTTCCCCTGATATTTGTGACGCTGATCTTTTAAGCGGCCTAAACCACTCAGCATAGTCCCCCTTTCGTGACTATGATCCAGTAGGAAAAGAGAGAGAGAAGTGATTAATATGTTTGCTTGTCTTTTAATTTAACATTCTTGATTCATTTATGTGGGTGCTGTGGAAATAAACCCATATATCCACTTTCACACAGTGGATGATGCATTTTGATTTGGGATTTTTTTGGACCTGTGGCAAGTCTACATGAAATCCTCACACCAGCTATGCCAGTGTGTGATAAGAAAGTATCAAAACAAGAAGAGTTTTAAAAGGACTGTGGTTTAAAATTGCTGCATATGAACACATGAATATATATGCTTCCAGCAGTACTGAGAAGTGAAAAACGCACCAAATGTAGAAATTTAAATGCTAATCATTAAGAAAAGGCAAGGAAAACATGACAAACATTCTTTACATATTCCTACTTTAAAGCGGACTAGCTGAATGTACCAACACCTTGCTGGAGAGAGAGGTGACTGGCATCATGTAGAAAGGATTCATCTAAATGTGAAAAATCAAACTTCGCCTTCCTGTGATGCGTTCAAGAACATGGCATTACCTTTCACAAATGCAACCTATTCTTGGCCAGATTTACATTAAGATCAAAAAACTGAAATGACAAGCACCTCCATCTGCATCAACTAAATTATCCTGGGTTTATACTAATGGTATTAAATCAGGAGGTAACCTTTTGAATAGACTTTGAAATGTGAGCCATACAGACTGCTTGGGAAGATTAGCTCAAAACTGGCCTCAAAACACAGGAACTTTCACAGCGATACTTTTTTTTTTTTAAAACACACATAAAATATTAAAGTCAATTTTGCTGACACAAATAGATTCCGATGACACAAATCTGTTTACTGGTCTCTGCCACCCAAATACACAGCACCTGAATTTCTCAGTATGGCTACCAGTTATTGCAGATGAAGCTTCATTAGCATTTCTACCACAAAATCTGCTTTTCAGCAGATTTGACACCAGCTATTAAAACATCCTTCCAGCTGAAACTAGGAATTTATAAGTACTAGGTTTTATTCAAATATAATTTCACTTAT
Organism: Rhynochetos jubatus; assembly: GCA_027574665.1. NCBI lineage: Eukaryota > Metazoa > Chordata > Aves > Eurypygiformes > Rhynochetidae > Rhynochetos > Rhynochetos jubatus. The sequence continues at coordinate 24,824,493 of CM050658.1, forward strand.
CAGGAAAATACAGTGAAAGTAGAGTAGATTATTAGAGCAGTTTAATAGATTATCGCAAACACATCATCACAGAAAAAGCTTATGCAGATGCGTCAGCTCTGGGCACTGAGAGCCACCTGTGCCAGCAACAGCAGTGCCACAATGGGCCAGCTTTTTTAGGGGAAAGGACTAAGACTTCTTCCTTACTAAAAGTAGCTCAGCACAACAAGAAATTAAAATAGTGCACAAGGGAAAAGCTCTAATTCAAGAAAATCAAAAGGGCAGCATACAGAAGGCAGAGCTCAGTGTCTCAGCAGGTATTCACTAACACCCATGACTGGAAGGCAATCCAGCAATGTTGTATTTTCTAAAAGTTTCTAAATTTCTAGAAGTTACTTTAATGAACCAATTCTCAGTAGACAAATCTCTGTATTTACAACAGCTCTAGAAGAGATCAGAAGACAACTCTAACCATGATATGTCATTTGATCATAGAAGCATGGCACTGGCTTCTTCTCTGGTGAGTGCTCAAGCTCCTGGGAGATGCTGGACAGGACCACAGTCCCCTGCAGAGGCTGACGGAGGAGAGCCACAGCTGCTCCTGTCCTCAGGTATCACATTCCTGGGGCATCCTCAGCTGGACAAACTAAGCTGAGCCCAGATAACACTGTGATGACTTGGGATAAGGTACCAGTTGCCCTAAGTATTCCCTGTCCCTCTGTAACCACTGCCACATAAAGGGACTGCCTTGCTGGTATCATCTCCTCCTGGGTCAGGATCAGAGGGCAGGAAGAGGGGAGACAGCAGTAGGAGTTTGCTACAGGCCACCTGGCCAGGATGAGCGAGTGGATGAGGCCCTCTGCAGGCAGGTAGCAGCAGCCTCATGCTCACAAACCCTGGTCCTCATGGGGGACTTCAACCACCCCGACATCTGATGGAGGGACAACACGGCAGGGCACAAGCCAGGAGGCTCCTGGAATGCATTGATGACAACTTCCTTATCCAAGTGACAGAGGAGGTGACAAGGAGGGGTGCCATGCTGGATCTTGTCCTCACCAACAGGGAGGGGCTGGTGGGGAATGTGATGCTCAAGGGCAGCCTTGCCTGCAGTGACCACAGAATGGTGGTATTTGAGATCCTTACGGTGGCAAGAAGGACGTGCAGCAAGCTCACTACCCTGAACTTCAGAAGAGGAGACTTTGGCCTCTTCAGGGAACTGATTGGAAAGGTTCCATGGGATGAAGCCCTGGAGGGAAGAGGGGCCCAAGAAAGCTGTCGAGTATTCAAGGACCACCTCCTCCAAGCTCAGGAGTGAAGTATCCCAGTGAAGAGGAAGTCGGGTAAAAGTGCCCAGAGGCCTGTGTGGATAAACAAGCAGCTCCTGGACAAAGCAAAACAAAAAAAGAGAAGCCTACAGAGAGTGGAAGCAAGGACAGGGAGCCTGGGACGATTACAGGGAAGTTGTCTGAGAGGTCAGAGATCAGGTTATGAAAGCCAAAGCCCTGACAGAATTAAACCTGGCCAGGGACATTAAGGCCAACAAGAAAGGCTTCTATAGGCACACAGGGGATAAAAACAAGATGAGGGAAAATGTGAGCCCTCTGCAGAAGGACACAAGAGAGCTGGTTTCCCAGGACATGGAGAAGGCCCAGATACTCAATGGTTTTTTTGCCTTGGTCTTCACTGCCAAGGGCACAAGCCATACCCCCCGAGTCATGGAAGGCAAGGGCAAGAACTGGGAGAATGAAGAGCCACCCATGGTCAGTGAGGATCATGTTCGAGAGCACCTGAGGAATCTGATGGTGTGTAAGTCCATGGGACCTGATGGAATTCATCCACGGGTCCTGAAAGAACTGGTGGATAAGGCTGCAAAACCTCTATCCATCGTATTCTAAAAGTCGTGGCAGACTGGTGAAGTTCCTGCTGACTGGAAAAGGGGAAACATAACCCCCATTTTTAAAAAGGGAAAAAAGGAGGATCCTTTTTAAAGATGGCCTGAATACAGGCCAGTCAGTCTCACCTCTGTGCCAGGCAAGATCATGGAGCAGATCCTCCTGGAAACAATGCTAAGGCACATGGAGAATGAGGAGGGGATTGGTGACAGCCACCACGGCTTCACCAAGGGCAGATCGTGCCTGATGAATATGGTGGCCTTCTATGATGGGGTCACAACCTTGATGGATAGACAGCCAACTGATGTCATCTACCTGGACTTGTTCAAAGCCTTCGATACCGTCTCACACGACATCCTTGTCTCTAAACTGGGGAGTCATGGATTTGACGGATGGACTGCTTGATGGATAAAGAACTGGCTGGATGGTCACACTCAGAGAGCTGCGGTCCATGACTCGATTTCTGAGTGGAGACCAGTGACAAATGGCGTTCCACAGGGGTTGGTGTTGGGACCGGTATTGTTTAACATCTTTGTCAGTGACATGGACGATGGCAGCAAGTGCATCTGCAGCAAGTTTGCTGACGACACCAAGCAGTGTGGTGCAGTCGACATGCTGGAGGGAAGGGATGTCATCCAGAGGGACCTTGACAGGCTGGAAAGGTGGGCCACTGCCAACCTCATGAAGTTCAACAAGGCCAAGTGCAAGGTCCTGCACATGGGTCAGGGCAATCCCAACCACAAGTACAGGCTGGGTGGAGAATGGATCGAGAGCAGCCAAGAGGAGAAGGACCTGGGGGTACTGGTGGATGAAAAGATGAACATGAGCAGGCAGTGTGCTCTGGCAGCCTAGAAAGCCACCTGTATCCTGGGCTGTATCAGGAGAAGCGTGGCCAGCAGGTCAAGGGAGGTGATTCTCTCCCTCTACTCTGCTCTTCTGAGACCCCACCTGGCTGGAGTACTGTGTCCAGCTGTGGAGCCCTCAGCATCAGAAGGATATCGACGAGTTGGAACGAGTCCAGAGGAGGGCCACGGAGATAATCAGAGGGCTGGAGCACCTCTCCTATGAGGAAAGGCTGAGAGAATTGGCTTTGTTCAGCCTGGAGAAAAGAAGGTTTCAAGGAGACCTTATTACAGCCTTCCAGTACCTGAAGGGGGCCTACAAATTCTTCCTGGAGAGGGTGATGAAGCACTGGCACAGGTTGCCCAAAGAAGCTGTGGGTGCCCCATCCCTGGAAGTGTTCAAGGCCAGGCTGGATGAGGCTTGCAGCAACCTGGTCTAGTGGAGGGTGTCCCTGCCCATGGTAGGAGGGTTGGAACCAGGATCCCTTCCAACCCTAACCATTTCATGATTCCATGATTTTGTAAAGTTTCAAAAGCAACTAAAACCCAATTCCTTTTTCTTTCCTGCTGAGATCCATCAGGGTGAAAGTGGGTCTGACCATCTACCTTAATGATAAAAATAAGAGCTAGTGGCAGCTTGCTTGCTTTCAAGTGCATGACACCACCCGATACCTTTTTTAGGTCTAGGCTAAATGTTCTTACAATCTGGTTATGCCACTGTAGAGTGCTTTGATCCTTATTTTATAAAACCTCATACAAATTTTTGTCTTCTACTGCATTATCCTGTCAAACAATCAAGGCACAAGATTGATGTGCCTCCACACCTCCGCTGGCAATTCCTCAAACACACCCATCTTGGCCAAAACAAGTTCTGAACTTGGCTATGAATGCTCTTGGACTTGTGCTCAGAGGCATTTACAGAGTAAATACTTAGTGAGACCTTATGCTAATTCCCATTAAACAAGGTTTGATATAAAAAAGCCCCAAACAAACAAACCCCCACCATCGTCCTTTAAAAATACAATATCATCTTGTGTATTGCATATGTAGGTTACTGCTGAAAATATATCGCTGTTCACCTACTGCCCACACTTAATACACACATTTATTGATGATCTATCCAAAGAAGAAGTGGACACAAAGCAGAAAATAAAGTTTTTAAGTAGCTGGAAAGAAGAGTAATTTGGAAAGCCACAAGTGCCTTAAACACCAAATGTAGTGCTGGCCTTAAATTAAGAAAAATATGCATGGGTGAAACGACAGAAGTGGCTTGCATGCTTTTTTATTTAATTTAAGCCAAGATGGTTCTCTCTGTTCATCTCTGATGCTGCCCCTAAGGGCTGCTTTTTGCACACAAGACAAAAATCCACTTTCCTTATATATTTTTTCAAGTCCTATAAAATGGTCTGTGAAAACAAGATTTATTTCTCATGGAATTCTCTGAAAGTAAAATCCACTGTCTGCAGAGCATGCTGCAGGGTGCTCCTGGGAATCAAAAACCAGAGGGACAGCATAAATAAGATCCAGGAATAGCCCAGCCAGCCACCCCCACAATGTCCATGGTTCTGCAAGATGCTTCCAGAGGTGAGAGCAGGTGATGGGCCCTGAGACTGCCTGCCCTCCCACACCCATCAAACTTGTAGCACCCAATACAGAAACTGCCTCCTCTTTGCTTTCTGGTCCAGTGCTGGATTCTGCAAACCTGTCCTAGATGGATGAGCCATGGAAGCTAACTTGTGAAGTGTACTGGTATGTGCAAATTGACAAAAAATGGGTATTTGTGCCCAAACTTTATAAAAGGCTACTAATAATAAACTGTGGTTCCCAGAGAGCTTGGCTGACACATCTGATCCCTGGATACCTGTGACAGCAGAAGTTACAGCTTGTCTGGATGTGGAGGGTGCCAGGGCCTCCCAGGCACAACAGGCAGAGCTCTAAAATCCTGAGTGTGCACCTCCAAACAAATAAAGATCTGCTGCAGAACTCAGCTTTGCTTGTGTCTCAAATGTATTTTAAGTCAAGTATTTCATGGGTTGTTTGCAATTCTACTCACATGAACAAAGCTGCTTACATTTTCTCTGTTCAAAACCAATCCAAGCAGAAAAGGATGATACTTTTATGCATTATATTGATAGTATAATATGTATTTAAGGCTCCTACTAAGATAAAACTTGAACAAAACTTCTGAAAATTACTAAGATAATGTATGATTTATATTTTCACTTAAGAGGAAAAATAACTTTTGTCTTTCTGACAGAATTCAACACAACCAGGAAACGCTTTCATGGCACAGAGAAATTTCTCAGTTATGTCCCTTTATCCTCAACTAAGCTGTTTGCACCCAGAAGACAGCCTGTATTTTTGACAAATTTCTCTTAGATGCTGTGGTAAACTTGAAGATATATTTTTCTATTAGACTAAGATAAAATATAAGGATTTTGGGTGCTCCACTGAGCATAGTAGTAAAGAGACCAGTTGAACCCAAGCAGTTGAACTTCAGTTCTCAGGCTTTTCTTCCAGTGTACACACCAGGTTCAGATCTTGCACTTAGCATCTAGTCCCCAGGTAGCAGCATTCGAAAATAATCCCAGTTTAAAATGAAAAATATCTTGGAGACCTGTGATAGACAGCCGCAAGAACAGGAAATGTTATGACAAGCTACTGGTTTGGCCCATCCTATGTTTGCTGATCCTTCAGAAGGACTTCTCACCCAACCCTCTCATAGAGGAAGAGATTGTTGCAGTATCGCGCTGAATCAAAGAAAGCCTACCCCTCATCAGGCCAGCCCACCACCCGCACCCCCACACAAGGCAGGGAGAGTGCACAAGGAGTAAAAAGGATGACAAATGCTGGACCAATAGAAAAAGGCTCTGCAGCTGAGACATACTGGAAAGGCAATGATAATACCTACTGTAGAAGTTTGCTTTCACTGAGAATTAATACAATTGGGGCACTTCTCCATCCCTCTAGAATGACGAACATGACTTTGAATACCTGCTCAAGGGAGGCTTACCCAGGGGCAATTCTCAAGCCCTCTGCCATGCTCAAATTTGGGAACCCCAAGAGAGAGGAGGCTCTCCCAAGGCTCCCACCTGCCCACAGGCAGCACGATCCCAGTCGCAGAGACCCCACTGCTCCTCCTCGGGGCAATCTTCCCTGCCATCTCGAGGGAATAGAAAACACTCTTAGCAACCATTGGAAGGGCTTTCCTACTCCTGCCATCACTGCTGTTGTCCACAAATTAAACAAGCTCTGGGATCTTCCAGTTTCCTAATTCTTTACTGATTTATACTCTCTGCAACAACAGTGAAGTCAACAGCTCCAAGAGACAATGCAGTGTAATGTGACCCATCAGGTCCAACTTGAAGGATGGGAATACATTATAAATCTCTATCTTTCTTCAAGCATCTAAAAGTGAAACTACTCCAGATGGAAACTGCCTATTACATCCAGAAATGCATCCAGTACTGGGGGCTCCATTTCTAATGCTGCTTTGTAATAAGCATCATGCACATCAAATCAATACGCAACCATCACCAGTCTGATTAAAAATCTGTCTGCAGGAAAATTACACAAAGAGGAATGTGTAGAACCTATATAATCTAGAATCCATATAATGGTAAAAGACATTTTTGCAGCTAACAGTCGGGACCAACTAAGGATGTGCCCAGAATTGACCAAATTTTAAAATAACAACAACAAAACCCTCAGCTGTTAACATGTAGAACTATATTAACATGTTGACCTAAAGCTATTCCTTGCCTAGCCAGCTTAATAGACATCTTAAAAGAAACTTAGCTCTTCCCAAAATTTGGCTACAAACTGAGTATGCACCATATACCTCTAACCTCTGCTAACAGATTTCATTATGCTCAGTTCAAGCACCTCTGTATTTTCAACTGAAATATCTTCTTGGGTATTCCCTAATGCTGTCACTGATAGTGAAGTTCTCTCTTTCTTCATCTCTTCCTCCTTAGTAAAAGCCTTTCAAGGCGGAGAGGCTGCTCTTAAGGCAGAAACCTACTGCTGGAAAGCAAAGGCCTTCAAGGACAGAGCTAATATATGTATCTGAATAAAAAAGCCTCACCCTGCTAAGAGGAACCCTGACACAAACTAAAAGGTGCTGATTATGTCTTGTGTCAGCAGGAATCTGGCAAGTGGTATAATACTCTGTACTTCATGCTCAGGTTGTGTTACAGACACAGCTGGGTAAGGACATCTTTAAAGAAGCTACAGCATTCACTACATTGGAGGAAAACCCAGTGTTGACAGTCTTACCTGCACTGCAACGAAATTTGTCTCATGGTGTCCGCTGTAGTAATGTCACAATATTATTCTACTTGTTACAGTCAGCTACAAAGCACCCAACACCATCCTTAGAGTGGTCCATGATCAACAGCTCCGAACCTTGTGTCCTTCCTCATCTCTCCAATCGCACACATTGCCCTGCACTAGACTAGCTTCCAACCCTCCTGGCTGAGCAGGAGGGAGCAAAGCCTTTCCCACCCTGCCACCTGGCATTACCTTTCTTTTCTCTCTTATGCTGCTTCCTTAACTCCAGCATTTTCGTCAAATCCACATAAAAACTCACCTCTTCCTCCTACCCGTGGCCTGTAAGACTCCCTAGCAGGGGGGTAAAGCAGCATGTTCTGGACTGTGCACATGATCTTCTATCAAACCCAGCTCAATGACACTGACAATGGCTGTTTCACACAACAGCTATTTTTCTGGCATTCCGAAACGTCAGCTTTAGTAAAAAGAGTGAAAGCAATGTTATCACCATAAGTTTTCAGAAACAGACACAATAAAATAGCATGTTTGAAAGCAAGCGAGAATCTGGCATGGATTGCAATCCTGTATCAAGAGATATATATCACTTACTTGTGTTCGAGCAGAGATCCCCACATTTTTTCCTTACTCGCTCAAGCTACAAGACAACCAAAAATAAGGGAGACCAGCTCCTGCTGCAGCTCTTGTTTCATGGCTTTAAATGCCATGCTCACAGGAACTGACCTCCCCCATCCCACTTCCTATCATCAGTGCGGTTAGGTGACTCAAAGAATATAAACGTGGTAGACGAGAGCGGAGGAGCTTTACTAAGCAGAAGTTGCAGGAGACTGCTGCAAGGCTGAAGAAAAACACTCATTGGTTTTAAGTTTCATACACATCTGAAACACGATACATAGGATGTGGATGGTTTAGAAGCCTGAGTCCTTCTGAAGTAGAAGACAAAGCCAGATCTCCTTAAAAAGCATTTTGCTTAGATGCAGTTCCAGAACAGTCAGCACCAGCACTGACATGCCATGGAAACCAAAAAAATCCCAGTTCTCAGCACTCAAAACTCTCAGACTGCTTCACAGCTTCTCTAGGAAAAGCCCCAGCACAACCACTGGTAGTCTTCCCAAAAGGGCTCGATCGGAGTGTTTGGAGAGCTTTCTGAAGGTAAAGGTGCTAAGTCTGCTATGAACAGCCTGCAGAAGTGAAAATAAATACAATCCAGCAGGCATTGGATGGAGCTGATTAAAAGACTTCCATCAAAAGTGTTGAAAATTTTCAACACTCCTTCTCCCCCTCTTCCTTCTCTTCCAGCAGTCCTACCATGGGAACCAATAAAAGAAGAAACAAATTGTAAAATTTTCAAATGCAATGCTTCATTTCAGGGCAAGCACTGTCCTCCGGGAGTCGCAGAAGGTCTGCTGGTTTGTGTCCTTACAGGAAAAACACAAAGCTTGCAAACCATGCCAAACTGTTTAGTCGGAGGAAGGCTGTGAGAAATCTGGCAAGTTCAGTTTAACACATAACAACACAGAAATACACCCAGAAAACAAGGATTTTTCACAGAAAGAACCACAGCTAAAATAAACAAATTTGTGCATATAAAGCACAAGAAGGACCTGTAGCTTCCCCAGACCTGTAGTGCTAGGATTTGGGAAATTGGTGTACTTTTATCCTGTTCTGACTACTTCAACATGCCCTAGATGAGGACAGTTCCTTTAACAGACATTTCTACAGTGTCCTGAGGGTCACTACTGAACATAACTATCACAGTATTTTCCACCAAGATTTCTGACCTTTAACCTCATCAGATTCGTTTAATCCAAGTTCCTGCACACTGATCCAAATAATCGAAGGCTATGTTTTACTGTCACATGTACACACTTTATGCCTCTCATCATCTGAATTGCAACAGACATATTCTCGAGAAATCACTTTTCAGCTCTGACTTTTTCCGTTCTTAAAACCGGTCCTAAAAGCCTGCCACTGCGCTGAGTATCGCTCCTAGCAGCGAGTTCGCCAAGTAGAGCTGTACTGCACGCCCATGCAGGAGAGCTGCAGAGGGAGCTACACAGCTTACATTGAAAAGGGTATTTGATCGTTGACTATTTCACTACTGTCTTTAGAGGGGCCTGATAGTTCACTGCTGATTTATACCTCTTTCTAACGCTTCTCTGTTTTTACATGCTCATTTCCATGCAGTCTCCATACCTCTCATTACAATTTTGTTTTACTGCCCCATCAGAACAGCAACTAATCCAGGTGCCTGTGCAGTGCCATTCAAACCCTTCTCTACCTCTTCGACATTTCACACTTGATCATGCAGCCAGAGATTACTCCACAACTCCTTTAAAGAAATCATTACAGAATTTTAATGATACTTTTAATCTGATTTCATCTCACTTAAATCTTTAGCTTTTCAACAGACATATATCAGCCCTTTCCTCACAAAACTAAAGCATACTTCTTGTCCCACTCAACACTGCCCAGACACCACAGTCTTCATTTTCTATCCTGCGTGTAAATGAAAAACACTCACACACCAGACCCACCATTTGTCCAGCAAGAAACACTGCTGGTATTGTTAGTTCAACACAGAAGGCAGGACTGTGGGTGTTAGCTCTCTTACCTCTCTGGCTCACTGGGTGCAGCTTGGTCACCAGGGCTTTTCCCTTACACCTGGGTTAGCTGGTAAACTTCTATTAAAAACTGTCTATAAAAGTAATTCTTAAGTGTTCGCTCTACATTTATATGTATGTATACATATAAAACATATGACATTTACATGACGTACTATAGTCAGAAGATCTCTGAGCCACAGAAATGAGGAGCTTCACATCTAATTCTCTGTTACAGCACTACTCGACATAGGTGCGTAAACGAAATTCCAGCCAAGATCCTTATTATGTGACAAGGTAAAGAAAAGGCAGAAACAGAAGCACATCTTAGAAATGCTACTGCTAGAAAGTCATTACACACAACCTCTGGGGCAAGGAAAAAAATTCAGACAGAAACTCAAGCAGGCACTCACTTCTAGTTCTAGGCTTTTTACATTGCTACAAATACAACTGATCACCACAGGCAACGACTCTTAAAAGACTGTTCATATATTCCACATTCTCACCAAAGAGGAAATGACAACATCTGCTGAAGTGTAATACAAGATCAATGCAACTTCCTGACAGCAGAGAAAAAAAATTCAAGCTACTTGCCAGGACAAAAAGGCAGAACCTAGTATCAGCTGTATGGAAGGTCATTTTTCCCTAGCAAAAAAGTGACATTTATTATTTTATTATTATTTTAGAGCACGCTGTCAAGTCAATTCTCGCCAAAAATGAGACAAGCGGAAAAAAAATAGCAGTTGGCAGGGAGCAAGGACCAGCTCCTGACCCTGGTAATTCCAAACGGGCTGTAGGAGTGGCAATAGTGACCAGAAAAAACATACTGAGAATAAAAGTATGTTCACATAAAAGGAAAATGAGAAAGAAACCAAATCACTACAGAACACGTTCTCTGTCATGACTAACAATAGGCACATTAAAGACCCAAAACAAAAATATTTTCTCTTCCTGTATGAAGCAGGATGTGGTACTGCAGTCAGCAATTGCTTACCTTCATCACCTGTGGTTATTACTGACATGAAAAACACATACAAGCTGTTGCCTTTTTAAACCAAAGTGAGCCCTCTGTTACCATCCATGTGGACAGCGGCTAGCTGTGAGAAGCCCAACTTCTTCTCACTCACAATCAGCCCCAAACGTCAGAGTTGTACTGAAAACTCTCCGAAGGAAGGCACACGGCTCTTGCAGGCTGGCACCCTAGAGACACCGTCCAGCCTTACCCCATCCCACTCAGACGACGAGGGACTGTGGGGAAGCAGCTCCTAACCCTGCACAACCGTTATCCAAGTACTGAACAAATGCAAGTCCCAGGAGTAGAAGTATCCACGTGTTAATTATGTCTTGGCTAATAAACTTCTAAGTGAATTCAATTTAAACACTGCTGAAGTTTAGATCGGGGCTCATGGATTTTTTTTTTCTTCATTTTGCAGCTTTTTTAAAGTAGTCATGTGTTCTCTCGTGCCTTAATTAAAATATTTTGATTTCTAGCTCAGATTTCTGTTCCTGTGTCCATAATGCTGCTATCTAAGCTGTGATAATGAACTACACAATCAATGACCTGACCAATGCCAAATTGTGTGCTAAAACGTGTGCTTCTCCACCTGATCTCAGTGGCAACTCTCAAGCTCTTTTTTGGTATCTGTACCAAAGTCATTCTTTCTTATTTTGCTCATATTTTGTAGCCCTCTGGAGAGTACCAGTCTGCCTTTAGCTTTCATCTCCACAGCTGACTCTGACACATGCACCTGCCAGTAACATTCACAGTGCTACAGTATTTCTATTACAACTCAGAATTTGGATGCATCTTACCAGATCTGGTCCCAAACTTTGTCAATATGTTCTCAAGCCTCAAGTGACATTCATGCAAGGGATGCAGGAAACGTTTTCAATTAAAAAAACTACATGTTTAATCTCTTGCTCTAGTGTTGGAGACTTTTCACAGGTAAGTCAATTCAGATGTAGTTATCTCAAAATTTACACTCAGCCTGCATGGCACGGAGGCATGCAGAGAGTAAATGTTGGGGGACACTGAACATCAAATCTCCATAACTAGAAGGCAGAGTTATGAACTTTATGATTTAATAAAGTGAAATGGAGAGGCTATGAAAAACTCATTCTTCTGGAGGAAGCATTTAGCTGACTTTTTGCCCGAAACGGCATAATTGAATTACTCTAGGCTAAAATAACATGCACAGTTACTTTCTGTGACACCAAGATCAAAGGTAGAAGAAAACAAAACAAACCCACAAACTGAGACTCTTCCATCTAGTAAGGAAACCAGGTTGAATGATATCTAAAAATTGCAGCATAAAGAGTGACTGACAAAGTAAAGGAGAAAGAACCTGGGGCAGATGTCAGCCAGCCTGACATTGCAGGTGAGAAAAGCCCTGCCAGTAACACTGTTCACAGTGCACATCAGGGATGTGAAATGACATTCCCCTACAACAGAAAGATAGGCAAGAAGTGAAGAGCAGCCAGACTCATCTCTTTGGTGAATACAAGTCCTGTTTTATTTTTGCTTTCTGAAGTACACAGCAACTTATTTATATCAGCACGAGATTTCAGATCTGATTCCTGCAGCAGGCAAAGTCCAGACATTAAAAGTCCAGCTTAAATTGTTGCAGGTGTCTAATTTAAAAGAGGGAGGGTGAACTGGATTTTCGTTCATATATTTCACTACAATTATAATGAAACCCAGAATTCAATAATTCATAAAGCCTTGGTTTGCTTTGTTTGTCTCTTTTGCAGAAAGATTTGTTGAAGATGGAAGATAATGCTACCTTCTCCCTAATTTATTCCTGATTCCCAATTGCAAAAAAATTTAGCAGTATTATACAGTATTGGGCAGGCAACATGCCTGGAGAAAAAAATCAGGGTAAGCACTTGACACAGACTAGAACACTCTATAGGAAGTCTTATTGATAGACAAGCGTTTCTCATCATAACTTTACCACCATACTTCTCATTCTAGCAAGGTGACAAGAAGAAGGGGTGTTTCTCTGACTCACAGGCTGAGTCCCGCATACCACCACTGTGGTGTCCTGCAGCACAGCAGCAGTGTTTCAACTTAACCTTTCCCTCCCTCCTCATCTTCACAGTTCAAACTGGCTTCTCAGCCCATCTTTTTCTGGTTATTAACTCAGATTAGCTTTGGTCTCCAAATTCAGTCTGGATGTTTCTTGCAAAACATGAGGATGCTTACTCAGGGACCACCCCTCATCCCTCAGAAGGGTATCCCATAGGAAACTGTCCTTGATTCCTATACACAGTGTCCTCAGGTATCAGCTGAAAGGCCACTGAGGGAAAAGTATGTAGCTGCAATGATAAATGTATTTTCACTGCAGAATTCCTAAGTTAAAGCTATTGTTTTGTCTATTGGACAACCTCAGAACCCTCACTGATGCCAGATGCCTGCAACACAGCCTCTCCACTGAGAAGATGCACACACTGGGCCCCCAGACGAAAGGATGCAGGCAGAACTGTTATTCAGCGTTCTTGCGACTTTCCTCTTATACAAACACAGAGCTTAGTTTCGGTGGGGTTTTGTTCATTGGTGGTGGTGGGTTTTTTTGTGTGTGTTTGGGGTGGGTTTTTTTCCTCAACAGGTAGCAGGTTTTTCATTATGATGAAAGAGTCCTTATTTATAATTACACTGATTATGCAAACCAATTAACATATTTCAAGCTAATAACACTCCTGGGACTTCACATCTGTACTGCTTTAACACAGGAATCGTAACACCAGAGCAATCCATTACTGTAAAAACCTGAAGAGATTTTATACTGGTTACACACAAACAAATTATCCCAGCCAAAGCCACTTCAATTTGTTCTTTTCAGATTACCTGCATCTGGGTGATTTACTGTCTTGGGGATTCTCTCCCAAGAACAAAGAGGAAGATGGCAGATCTGCAATTCCCAGCATTGTTTATATGATGGGAAGGTGGGGGAGGGTGGGAAAGAGGGAAAAGCATTACACTGCCCACGTTCCAGTGATTTAAAAGACCGTTCTACACAAAGGTGACAAACAGTCAGATGCTAGTCCCTATAAGAAAGATTCCAGCCTTCACTTAAAACTGTGTCATTAAAAAAGGCTTCATGTGCTTCATTTCTCCTTTTACTAGAAGCTTATTAAATTTTTTTGCTAATTACAAAAGCACCATGCAAGACTCTCACTGCTTGGTTGATGTGCTTGTGAATCTTTTTAATGGCACATATTACAATGAGTAAACTCTCATTTAACCAATAAGCAGAGTAAAAATTATCCTTCACTTAAGATTTAATGACAGTATAATGTATCTCCAACAGTGTCTCAACCAGCTGGCTTTCTTTGTCAATCTTGAATTGTTATATTAGTTTTAGTAAACCAATAATTAGCCTGTGCTCATTTAACAGTCTACTCAGGTACTAAATAAAAGTAGGCAAAACTGCCCTCAGTTTAATGAAAGAACAACGCAAATTGTTCTTTCTCAATAAAGAAGCACCTTACTGAGAAAAGGAGTCAAGCAAACAGTTTACTTCTGTCTGATGAGGTTGAACGTGGGCAAGAACTGGACAGGAGCGAAGAGATCACTGTGGTACCCTCTGCTGCACATTTGAAGATGGAGCATCACACTTGGTGACAGTAATGGCGGTTTGGAGAAGCCCTGAGATGCTTGTACAGCACTGAGAAGCTAAAAGCAGGAGGATCCTTAGCTCTGTCCTGCTTCTTTATGCCTTTACTTCTAACAAAGCAATCCCACATGGTTACTTGCAAAGCCATCACAGTGAAAGCAGAGCGGTCCAGCCACTGAGAGCCTAGATACCATTTTTTGGAGACTTTGGGCAGCCTACAACAATGGCCAGAGGTCCATGCTATACTGTACTAGTTTCTCAGCTAACTAGAAACCACAATCCTTACCACCATCTCTGCAGCCTCAGGCTCTGCACGCTGCTTCCACCAGAGACTCATGCAGCAGACTCAAGCCTGCCAGGTTATTCCTCAGGTGCTTATCCTTTGAGGGGATAAGCAAGCATATTGCGTACTTTGAAGATGAAGGAGCCAAGAGCAAAGCATTATTTCCCTCGCACTAACATCTCCTTAGCCTAGATCAATGCTTCTTCACTAAAGCGAGAGCAAGAAAAAGAACCTGGAAAGGTTAAAGGTGTTCTGCGGAAACAATGCATGGAGAAACAAACTGGAAGAGATGGAAAACTACTGAATCATCTCCAGTATTTTGGACCCCTGAGCTGACACAGGATAGTATAAAGCATCCTTTATATTTATTTCAGCCTGGCAAGCTCCAAAGAAAGTAACAACAGCTCAAAGCCCTGTAGCACAGTATAGAAAAAAGCTGCAGTAAAAGGAACTATTATTAGTTTTCCCAACAAAACTCCAGTTAATTTATTGTTATTAATGATATCATTAATTTATCTGTAGCAGCTGTTTAATCTCTGCTGTTATCTATAACTGCACTTTCATCAATCCAGTAACTACAAGATGTGAAAACAAGGACATTTTGTAAAAACCTGGGTGATTATTTTGGACAACAGCTATAAATTAAAAACAATAAAATCCTTCTGACTGCAAAATCTTCATTCTAAAGAAAACTCATCATATTTCATCTCAAAACTGCATTACAACTCAGCCAGTAATGATTTTAAAGAAATTCTGAAGAAATCTGAAGCTCAAGATAAACATAAACAGGCAGCAATTTCAGAATCAAATCATTAACCCAAAATATGTATTGAAATTAATACCTTAAAAACAGTATATATTTTCTCTTGCTTAGGTGACAGCTTTCAATCCTGAAATAAACTAAAAAAGGGTTTGGTCTACCATTCCTGTGCTAGTTTCAGTCAAGAAAGAGTTACCTCTCTTTACTGTGGCTGCTAGGGAGCTGTGTTCCTGGATGTTGAGAGCAGCACTGATAAGGTCTCAGCTGGCGCTGGGCAATGCCTGCACTGAATTTGAGGTCTTTCTCCACTTCTGACACTGCAGCTGCGTTCCCAGCTCTTGCTGTCTCGCTACAGGCAGTGTAGGGGACACATATAGTTCAGGACAGCTGACCCAAACCGCCCAAGGGAGTATTTCATTCCATAGTATGTCATGCTCAGGGCGTAGGCGGGGTTTGGGTCTGGGAGCCATTACTCTCCTGCTTGTCTACTTCCATACACTTGCTAACACTCTTCCTGACTCCTGAGTTAGCTACTTTGCTAACTCCTGTGCTGGCTCATTCATGAGGGAATTGGTGGGTTTGTTTAGTTTTCCCGGTCATGCTATCATTGATAGGGTTCGCTCAGAATCTGCTGTGATCACTCTTGGGCTCCGGCCCTCAGGCTGTGGCTCTTGGGCTGCAGCTCTCGGGCTCTCTGCCTCTGTCTCTCACTTCTCAGCACCTGGGTGTGCATTGGTTAGTGGCTGGTGAGCAACTGTATCATAATTGTATCATATGGTTTATTTGCTATTGTTTTAATTACTTATTATTAGTATTTGTACATATTAATTTATATTCAATTAGTAAACAGCTCCTATCTCAATTTTACAAACTTCCTTGTCCTTTTCCCTCCAATTCTTCCCCTCCACTGGAGGAGAGAAGGGGGAATCCGTGAGAGTGGCTGTGTGGTATTTTGCCAGCCAGAGTTAAACCACGAGTTACCTGAAATGTAACTCATAACTGGCATTTTCAAATATAAATGTATAATAATAAGGATAATTACAAACAGTGTTACTTGCACAAGACCTAACTGAATGTGTCTTTAAAATTATATAGCATAAAATAGCATTTGCTGTATGGCAGTCACTGTTTCAGTAAATACTGGTATTTATGAAGTTTCTGCTTTGTTACTCCATACTGTCCTTTTACTGATGGAGAATACTCAGTGCAAAAGTGATTACAGAAATTGAGAAGCTATTAAGAAAACTGCAAAGAATTTTCATTGTAGAAGAAAAACGGTTAAAAAAAAAATCACAAGATTATTTCAGATAATGAATTTATAATGCTAACCTCTTACAATCATTAACAGTGAAAGTGTAATTTATTTAGATCATCACAATTGTATGTTCCTTAGAACGGATATGATGTTATGGATAAGTGATGTTTGGTCTGCTTTGAGTTTTTCCAGATCTATTATCGCATATTTTGTCCAGTTAGCCTTAACTGCTGTGAATGTCACACCACGAGGGGATCTGAGACTCCTATTAGAGCACTATCTTTACACATAAAGTGAGGAACTGAGTTAGCATCAATCAATAAACAATAAAATAGTAATACTAGTACATCTTCATATTCCACAGTACACTTTCTGCTTCCCTGACAGCACACCGTTCAGTGTCAGCAAACACTGTGAGCCCTCCAAAGCCCTTCCAAAAACAATAAGAAAGACGGAGCACATGCATACATGACTTGCAATAAAGTCCAATTACGCCCTTATGCTTGCTCCAGCCCACCTTGCTCCACTTCACAGGTGCCTGACATCAACTTGCCTTACAGACACATACCCACTGCTGATCTGTGGCACCAGAGGTCTTGCTTTTGCACATGATGAGCAACGCCCCCAAAATACACCAGGATTGTCACCCAAGTTAGTGCTCAGAAGGCACCATAAAGCCATGTTATCTTGCTCATAAATAAACTGGGGCTACCTAGGAGATGCTCAGAGCTTAGGCGGCATCCCCCACTATATACAAATCTGGCATTCATAAAGATATGCAAAGTCTGCATTAGCTACATCTTCCCAATTCCCTCATTAGGGAGCAACAGTCCTCTTTGGAGAAAGCCAAAGGGGAAGACAGTGGCCAAAGGTGTTTTCCATGGTCAAGCCAAAGCACTGCTAGCATGCCCAGCCCAGCTTCCCCACTCCCCAGCAAGGCTACAGCATGCCGTGCCACAGCCTGTCCACCATCCTGCAAACACGCCGCAGAAAGACATTCAGAGTGACCAACCCAAGTTGAAGCTGTGCTCTCAAAATGGAATAACTCTGGTTAGGTTTTATTATGGACTGTGGCAGAGGAAAAATCATAACCGTCAAGCAAAAGAATTGCTTAGAGGTGGTTTTTAATTTAAAAGCTCATTTGCACAAATGATCAGGAACAATCCTGTATTTCATTCCCTACAAGATGCATGGTTGCTGACAAAACAACCAGAATAAAACTAGAGACAAACGGAACACTGTCTAATTAATCTCTCTGATTTTCTGGTTACAGATCAGAGTGGGTATCTTCTTTCTCACTGTAGCGCACCTTCTCCACCTGGCTAGAAATGGGAATGCAATTTCTACAGCCTTATTTTCCTAACCAGGCATCTAGCAAAATCATTCTTTGGCTGAGCAGATACTTCTTCCCACCCACAAAGCAGTCAGTTTTGGATTCCAAAAGTCACAGAAGGGCAACATGCCTTGCTACAGGCTTGTGTTAAGAGAAAGGCATAGAGCACAAGATGTGCAGCTGAGAAATACTGCATTAATCTTCCATCTCCTGGAACAGCGAGATACATATGATAAAAGCGTGACTGGCTTAAGTGTAACAAACATTAAGTGTGTAAATGATCGGTTTGTTTTGTACTGACAAGTGTAATTTAGTGGATACCCAATACATGTTCTAGTAATCTTGGAATTCTGTACCTACCATTAAACAACATTACATCATACTTGAATGCCAGAGATCTTAGCATAGAAAGTACACGCAGTTTTCGAGATAAAGTTACTGAACCAGAGATGCTCCCCAAATATTTCGCTTCACTGATCTCATTTGATGATGGAATTACAATGGTTATATTACAGTTAAATAATTCATTCTAGCCACAAAAACTATATAAACTTTTTCGTATCATTTAAGTGTGGAACTCCATCTGGGGAGGGATGAGGAGCTGACTGAGACCTTATGGGTCAGGATTAAAGGGAGGGCAGGGAAAGAGGATGCTGTAGTAGGAGTTTGCTACAAGCCACCTGGCCAGGATGAGCGAGTGGATGAGGCCCTCTGCAGGCAGGTAGCAGCAGCCTCATGTTCACAAACCCTGGTCCTCATGGGGGACTTCAACCACCCCGACATCTGATGGAGGGACAACACGGCAGGGCACAAGCCAGGAGGCTCCTGGAATGCATTGATGACAACTTCCTTATCCAAGTGACAGAGGAGGCGACAAGGAGGGGTGCCATGCTGGATCTTGTCCTCACCAACAGGGAGGGGCTGGTGGGGAATGTGATGCTCAAGGGCAGCCTTGCCTGCAGTGACCACAGAATGGTGGTATTTGAGATCCTTACGGTGGCAAGAAGGACGTGCAGCAAGCTCACTACCCTGAACTTCAGAAGAGGAGACTTTGGCCTCTTCAGGGAACTGATTGGAAAGGTTCCATGGGATGAAGCCCTGGAGGGAAGAGGGGCCCAAGAAAGCTGTCGAGTATTCAAGGACCACCTCCTCCAAGCTCAGGAGTGAAGTATCCCAGTGAAGAGGAAGTCGGGTAAAAGTGCCCAGAGGCCTGTGTGGATAAACAAGCAGCTCCTGGACAAACTGAAACACAAAAAGGAAGTCTGCAGAGAGTGGAAGCAGAAGTCTGAGAAGTGAGGGATCAGGTTATGAAAGCCAAAGCCCTGGCAGAATTAAACCTGGACATCAAAGCCAACAAGAAGGGCTTCTAAAGGTACACAGAGGAGAAAAGAAAGATCAGGGAAAATGTGAGCCCTCTGCAGAAGGACACAGGAGAGCTGGTTTCCCAGGACATGGAAAAGGCCCAGATACTCAATGGTTTTTTTGCCTTGGTCTTCACTGCCAAGGGCACAAGCCATACCCCCCGAGTCATGGAAGGCAAGGGCAAGAATTGGGAGAATGGAGAGCCACCCATGGTCAGTGAGGATCAGGTTCGAGAACACCTGAGGAATCTGATGGTAAGTCCATGGGACCTAATTAAATATATCCACGGGTCCTGAAAGAACTGGTGGGTGAGGTTCAGAAACCTCATATTTGAAAAGTTGTGGCAGTCAAGTGAAGTTACCACTGACTGGAAAAGGGGAAACATAACCTCCATTTTTAAAAAGGGAAAAAAAGAGGACCCAGGGCACTACAGGCAAGTTAGTCTCACCTCTGTGCCTGGCAAGATCATGGAGCAGATCCTCCTGGAAACAATGCTAAGGCACATGGAGAATGAGGAGGGCATTGGTGACAGCCAACACAGCTTCACCAAGGGCAGAGTGCGTATGACAAATGCGGTGGCCTTCTACAATGGGGTCACGACCTTGGTGGATAAAGGAAGAGCAGCCGATGTCATCTACCCGGATTTGTGCAAAGCGTTCAACACCGGTCGGCATGACATCTTTGTCTCTAAACTGGACAGACATGAATTTGATGGATGGACCGCTTGGTGGATAAAGAACTGGCTTGATAGTTGCACTCAGCGGGTTGCAGTCAATGGCTCGATGACTGAGTGGAGACCAGTAATGGGCAGCGTTCCTCAGGGATCAGTACTGGGACCAGTACTGTTTCACATGTGACATGGACAATGGCATCGAGTGCACCTGCAGCAAGTTTGCTGATGACACCAAGCTGTGTAGTGCAGTTGACATGCTGGAGGGAAGGGATGTCATCCAGAGGGACCTGGACAGGCTGGAGAGGTGGGCCACTGCCAACCTCATGAAGTTCAACAAGGCCAAGTGCAAGGTCCTGCACCTGGGCTGGGGCAATCCCAAACAGAAGTACAGGCTGGGTAGAGAATGGATCAAGAGCAGCCCTGAGGAAGAAGGACTTGGGGGTACTGGGTAGTAAGAAGCTGGACATGAGCTGGCAGTGTGCGCTGGCAGCCCAGAAAGCCACCTGTATCCTGGGCTGTATCCAGAGCAGCGTGGCCAGCAGGTCAAGGGAGGGAATTCTCCCCCTCTGCTCTTGTGAGACCCCACCTGCAGCTGTGCATCCAGCTCTGGAGCCCTCAACATAAGAAGGATATAGATCGGTTGGACTGAGGCCAGAGGAGGCCATGAAGATGCTCAGGGGGCTGGAGCACCTCTCCTATGGGTACAGGCTGAGAGAGATGGGGTTGTTCAGCCTGGAGAAGAGAAGGCTCTGGGGAGACCTTATAGCACCTCCCAGTACCAGAAGGGGCCTGCAAGGAAGCTGTGGGGGGACTTTTTACAAGGGCCTGTAGTGACAGGACAAGGGGTAATGGGTTTAAATTGAAAGTGTGGAGATTTAGATTGGATATCAGGAAAAAGTTCTTCACGGAGAGGGTGGCGAGGCACTGGGAACAGGTTGCCCAGTGAAGTTCTTGAATGCCCCATCCTTGGAAGTGTGTAAGGCCAGGCTGGATGAGGGTTGGAGCAACCTGGTCTAGTGGAGGGTGTCCAGGCTTTGGCATTTGAAAAAAAAACCAAAAACATTATTTTGAAACATAAAAATATCACCTGAAAGGCAGACTATAGATTCTTTATGAATACATATGAAGTAGCAAAGGCTGCCAAATCAAGCAGTTTTGGTGTTCAAAGAGGATGAAACAAGTCTATTAAGTGTCATCATCATCTGCACATCAGGGACTGGGAATGGTGGGGCAGAAGTCACTGCTCTCCCCAGGGAAACATATTGCATTGCGAGACCATCATTACCAGTATTATTTACACCATGCCATATATGTTCAATGACATTTTATAGACAAAGACTAGAAAACCCTGCACTCAGGAAGCAAAATCTACTAAGACAGAGCGTAGCCATATGAGCAGAACTTGCATAAGCCTTTTTGAGCAAGCCCAAACACACTATGTACATACTGCAACCCACCCCTTCAGCACATTTGCAGCAGCAAGCAGACAGACCAGAGTCAGGACACTTATTCTTACCTTGTTTGACTCCTTGTGCAACACAAAAAGCTTGGGCTGTGCTGGAGAGGGAAGACCAAATCCACAGAGATAGCACTTAGCTGCATGGCCCTCCCTGTAATCTGGGGTCAGCAGTAATGGCAGGGAGAATTTGGAGTGAAGAGGTCTAGAAATTTATTCTAGCTTGAACTGAAGGTCAGTTTTTCCCCCACGTCTAATTTTTCCTTGCTTGATGAAGGAAGGAGATCACAAAGTAGGGAACTCTTTGGAATAAGATGATGATGCAGTGGAAACACTCAGACACTACAATGACAGCCCAGATTTCAAATGGTTCATAATCATGAGCTATAACAGGGTATCAAATTGAGGAGAAGGAAGGTCAACCTGTTACTAACAGAGGGGCATGAACAGGTAAGAACCAGCAACAACATGAAATACTCTGCTCCTGTTTAACCTTCCTTGATGGCCTTTATTTTCCCTCGCAAAATGGCGACAGAAATTGGTACTTTAATTTGCCAGTGGGGTGCATTTTGCACCATTTTGCAGGATGCAGTCACCCAGTGTGGTACCAGCTCTTGAGTAGTAAAGATTTTTTTTTTTTGTTCAATTTTTCTTTAGGTACAAATCCATATTGCACCCAACATTGCATAAGATGGATATCAGCAATAAGCACTCCAGAAGTCGGCAAGCAGTGGGAAGAAATGCCTGTAAATATTTAACACCAAGAAAAAGAGCTGTCTTCTTTACCCCTGTGATGCTGACTCCAGGCAGGAAGGACGCAGCACCAGCGTAACTGGGTGCGCTGGTTTCAGTCAAGAAAGAGTTAACTCTCTGTACCATAGCTCCTAGGGAGCTGTGTTCCTGGATGCTGAGAGAAGTACTAATAAGGTCTCAGCTGGCGCTGGGCAATGCCTGCACTGAATTCAAGGTCTTTCTCCACTTCTGATCCTGCTGCGTTCCCAGCTCTCGCTCTCTCACTACAGGCAGCGTAGGGGACACACACTTCAGGACAGCTGACCCAAACCTCCCAAGGGAGTATTTCATTCCACAGTACATCACGCTCGGGGCTTAGGTGAGAAGCCTAAGGAGCCATTACTCTCTCTCTTACTCTCTTGCTCGTTTACTTCTGTACATTTGCTAACACTCTCCCTGACTCCTGTGTTAGCTGCTTTGCTAATTCCTGTGCTGGCTCATTCATAAGGAAGTTGGTGGGTTTGTTTAGT
The DNA here is from genome assembly GCA_027574665.1 of Rhynochetos jubatus. Classification (NCBI taxonomy): domain Eukaryota; kingdom Metazoa; phylum Chordata; class Aves; order Eurypygiformes; family Rhynochetidae; genus Rhynochetos; species Rhynochetos jubatus. Next base: position 24,847,099 of record CM050658.1, read on the forward strand.
TTTCCTGGTTGTGCTATCCCTGATAGGGTTTGCTCGAAATCTGCTGCGAAAGCTTTCGGGCTCCAGCCCTCGGGCTGCAGCTCTCAGGCCCTCTGGGTCTGACTCACTTCTCAGCACTTGGTTGTGCATTGGTCAGTGGGTGGTGAGCAATTGTATCATATGTTTTGTTTTCTATTATTTTAATTACTTATTATTAATACTACATGTATATATTAATGTAGATTTAATTAGTAAATATTTGTTAACTCAATTTTACGAGCTTCCTTATTTTCTTTTCCCTTCAATTCTCCCCCTCCACTGGAGGAGGAGAGGGGGAATTCGTGAGAGTGGCTTCGTGGTATTTTGCTAGCTGGAGTTAAACCACGACACTCAGACTAACTCGGCAGCTCCAGTTACTGCATCTTAGCAAATTACTGCCTTCTGAGAAGACCCGTTATCACTGCCTGTGTGATCACAGAGAACAAGAAACCTCAGACTGATGCATTTTATCTCAAAGCAAAGCTGGGGCAGGCTAAGACCTCGCATGTTAACTGCTGAGGAACTGAGCTAATCGATGGTAACTTACTGTTCTCCCATAATTTGATCGCAAACAGTTGCATTCTTGGATTCTTAGAAGGTTAAAATTCTTATTTTGGTTTTAATGCATTACTTAATTTAGGACAAATCAAAAAGAACAGAAAATACAAACAAACAGAAACCCCTAAATTTCAATAGGAACGTATCAAAGGCCAGTACTGGTCCCTTAACTACTTCAGTTCAAGGATCATTTTCAGGCTACCTGAGAACAGATCCAAGGTCTAACAGCACAAAAGGATTATGTGTCTTGCTCTGCAGAAGCCAAATAAAATCCTCTTCTCTCACTTGACTGAGAAGTTAAAATTGGGAGGGAAGAATAATTCTCCAGGAAATCATTCCTGGAGACATTTCTCAAATGTTCTGTTTTCCAATAAAAATGAGAATTTCTTTTAAGAACTTAACAGGAGGGAAGTCTCATCAAGCAAAAATAAAACTCCCATAAGCAGTACTCATCCATAATCAAAAGAGAATCAACACTTGGCTATTTCTAAATCTACTTTACATTGTAGGTACTTGGATAAGGGAGCAGATCACGTTAAGCAAGACAATGGGGGCAGCAAGGTGGCTTGGTAGAAAGGTATTCCTAAATAATTCAGGCTCTAATCTTTGGCTATTAAACCACAAAGGGTAATGGTAAAATTGGTTTAAATATCTTGCATGTGTCACACAACCATTCACACACATTTCTTAGATGAACAAATTTCCGAAGTTGTTATTGTGTTGGAAAGTACGTCTCAAGCGAGAATGCATTCATTAGCTATGAAGCGGTACAACACATTTCACATGTGCATTCACCTCCTTTCTCACAACCAGAATAAGTCTGTGCACAGGACTCACTGTTGTTGTTACCGTAGCTTAAATACCATGTGTGCACATACATATATGTAGACAACAGTCACACCAGTCTGCATAAATCAACTCCCAAACTTGTTGAACTTGAACATGCAGTTCACTTCAGCACAGTTCAGAGCACCAACCTCCCACCCTGCCAACCCTACTTATATAGCACAAAACCATGAACACAAATACCAAAATCAGTGACACTTTTGAGAAAGACTGCAATATTCAGGTCAAGTTTTAATTAGCTTGGATTTCTTTGTTCATTTTTACAGAGGCACATGACAAATTTTTCTTTAGCCTTTTAAAATCAAGGAAGAAATAGTCTAGTATTCATATATACTACAGATAATGGTCTCAAAAAGTTAAGCTCATCCTTCTGCACAGTGATTTCAAAGGTAGACAGACAAATTATAGCAGATAGTATCAGTTCCACTCACAACACCATATCTTACAGAAGCTATTTATTCTTTGCTTTGTCCTTAACAATGTTTTAAACCAATTGCTGATTTGTCTGGATAATTAACATCCAACATCCAATTCTTCACAGAATCATTGGAGCGAGTTTTGAGTACCAGAGAATGCAGCTATTTATCAGCAGACAGACCTCACTGGCTGGATAATGGCTTAAATCTTACCTCACACTGAAGATGATGTAATTACTAAGCTTGAAAGGAAAGTATACCACCAAAGAAAGTATTAATAGTGGTATGATCAGAGAAGGATAAACAAGAAAGCAATGCTTTATCATTGCATGAAACAACAGTACTCATTTACAAAACCCAACTGCCTACATTATATATTGCTGTGTTGAGATATACTAAGTACTTAGGTGGAAAACTCATTATAAAGGGAGCTGGATCATCCAGGCCTTAATGAAACCATATGAAATCTCATACTCTTTTGTGGCTATCCTTAGTATTTTCACTCATACCAGTCTAATTCTCATTATTATTATTACTACAAGTAAACCTGTGGGAAAGGTATTTTCAACTAATCTCTCCAAAAGATACATCTAAATTCTTCCTTTGTTTTGACTTCATCAAAATTTTAACCCACAAACTTGGCAGATCTGGCAGCATGGAACTTGTTTTGGGCTGACGCAACCATGCCATCTGTAGCCAGTAGCCCTGTAATAATACTACCATAAAAATGCTGGTGGAAAAACATTTCAACTACTGCAGGTCCTGCCTAAGACACTGCTTTTGTTGATGGCAAAATTCCTCTACATCAAAGAGGTAGATGGTCATAACTGCTGCATTTCACATATTGATTACACTTTTATTTTCCCCCTAATTATGATTTACAGTATTATTGGGAGCTACTTTATATTAGCAATGGATCTGTCCACATCCATCAGAGGAATTACTGTCCCACTGGTCAAAGTAACTTCTTTTTGCCTCTCCACTGGAGCCACTGATACCATACTGGTAAGTTGGTGACATGTTTAACTTGTTTTCTTGGTCCTCACTTTCAGTTCCTCTGCTTTCCTCAGTTAGCCTGCAAACGCACCACAGGGGCACATGACAGATCACAGGAACAGGGCTAGAAGAACCACTGCTATTGCTTTCAGCAGCATGACCCTTAAGCACACCCCAACTATCTTTTTGTCCATGGAACTCTGTTTTCTGACCCATGAACACAAACACAAGGATGGACACATTACCCACTTTAAATGGGTTATTTCTCAGTTATTCTGAAGGATTCCTTAAAACCGGGAGCATCACCGTGGAGACAACACAATCTAGTAAAAACGGTTTTTTTATTTAAATGAAGATGAAGTTAATGAAGAGAGCACATTATGTTGTTTTTCCTCTATTTGCTGCATTCAGTAACTGTCTCAGACGGTAAATCAATGTTGGGACACCACAGTTTTAAGCAGAAAATGTGTCTGTGGAAAGTTCCTGCTATGTATAGCTCCATTTGCTTAAACACTTTTCTTCTGACCTTTTTCTTTTTTCTTTTTTTTTTTTTTTTTTTGTCTTTAAGGTCAAGGCAACTTTGTCCCCAGCACTTCACCTGCTAGCACTGACCCAAACCACCCAGCGTACCACACTGCTGTCTGACCCCACACACTTCATCCCTTCTGTCTGGGCATGCTTCACACTGTCAGCAAATCTTGAATTACTTGCATGTTCTCTCACATTTAATTAAGTGGCTTAGAAATAAACCCATTTCATTTTATTTTAGTAAAAACTCACATCCCGAGTTAAAGAGCTCTTTACTCGGTTTCCAAGTACATAAGGATGAAATAAAAAAAACCCAGGACTTTTCCTACTTTGAAACATTCTCTTAGTATTCTCTCAGCCTACCTCAACATAAAAACAAACATTCATTCCCACTGCTGTACTTCGTGCACACAACATGGGGCAAGCATAGGAATGAATAAGGATGTACCAGTTAGGTAATTTAGCTGTCAGCTGAATACTTCACATGTCAGACTAGAAACAGTGTAACGGTGCCATCAGAATACCCTCTCAGAACAGGCACGACAGACTGCTGCTCAGAAAATGCACGTGGCAGAAATTACTTATTTTCTTTAAAAGGCCGAACATTCTTTCAAGGCAAGGTTACTGATATTCTCTCAAAGCTCTTCGTTTCAAGAGCACTAGATACAGCTACATTTGCATTCTGTGAACATTTTGTCTCCCTCAATTGAAAGACTCCACCATTTAATCTAACCAGCAATGCCTCTGCCTTGATCTACCCATGCAAAAAATCATCACCGAAAAAAATTATGAAAGTAGGGAAACATGAAAGTTCCAGTGTATAGAGCAAAGTATATGCTACCTATTTTTACCTTAAAGTTTAAAAAAGCATGTAATTCCACTTCCCTGGAAATACAAGAAATGCGAGAAGATACCATATTAATGGGAATGTTTACCTGTCTTTCCTTGACATTTTGAAAATACCTTTCTCATCCTGAGTGCAGGGGGTGTGGAGAGTACTCAGAGTTTATAGCTACACTAAAGTTGATACTCATTTCCTGTGAACCTTTATGACAATAGTGTAGTTTAAGCAATATTCAACAATGTTGTCTTAGCTTTGCACCGGCTAGTCTATGTTTTGCTTCACCCCATAACACATCAAGCTGGATAGGTGGTGCCAGCCCGGGGCCCACGGCACTGCAGGACCGGTGGGGAGGGGGTGGGGATATGGGTGGAAAGGCTTGTGGTTGGACACGACCCTGGGAAGGGGAAGGGTCTGAGGGGGTTTCCAGCTGAGGGGGCTGGGGGTTTGTTTGTTGTGGGACCTCGTGGCGAGTGGTTGGTGCTCTGGCCAGAGCCAGCGTCTTGCCAGGCAGATTGGTCTACGAGTCGGGGTTTTAAGTTTTTTTTCCTCTCTCTTACTCTCTCGGCCCCCGGGTGGTTTCATGGGGGGTTTGCTCCCTTAGGGTGGGTCTTCTTTTTTTTTTTTTTCCACCTTCTTGGGGTGGGATTCTGTATCATTTGTCCTACCCTCTTCCTCTGTTCCTTACTCATTAGCACTAGCATTGTTAGTAACTCCCTAAGTTTCATTTATATAATTAAATAGTTCTTATCTCAACTCCGACAGGCTTTTCCTCGGTTTGTTCCTCCGACCCTTCCTCACCGGGAGGGGGTGGTGGGGGTGGAGTGGTAGAAGAGGCTAGTCGTGAAACCACAACCGTCCTTTTTGGTGCCCAACGTGGGGCTCGAAAGAGTTGAGATAAGGAACAGACTACAGCGTGTGATAAGTTCCTGCCTTAAAATGTATCTGTGGCTTCTCAAGACTCTGAGTTCGGGGCTTTTCAAGCTGCTGACCGAACGGCGGGATCTGCTCCCCTATGTGTTAGTGATGATCTTGATTTTTTATGTGCGAGGCGGGCTGAGGGGGCTGGCCAGGCTGTTCTGTGTGCTGCTGATGCTGGCAGGGATACTCTCTCTCTACCTCTACTTAATACTGTCGGCTTCTTGGTACATCGCAACTTACCTGCTGGAGGTTTTCCACAACTACACCTCTCCCTTTCTCCCCTCGGGGACTCAGCCGATAGAGGAGAGGTTATTTGGTGCTGGGGGGCACGTGGAAAAACTTTCTAAATTTTTCCCGTCACCTCTCGGTCCAACGGCAAAGGCATATGAGTTTTTCAGTAATTTTTCATGTGGCTGGGGTGACCTATGGATAGGGATCAGCTTGCTAGTGAATGTTTTAGTGGCTTTGGGCAAAGTTAGGGAAATGTTCGGGAGCCCTGCCCCCACCGGTCCTAGTGCCCGAGGCAGATGCAGGGTCACTGCAGTTACCCGAGCTGCCTTAATGTGCAAGGGGGCAGCACGGAGTCGTGCCTGGAGCAAGCTCCTAACTCGAGCCCGCGCGGCCCCAGCGCCCGCGGCGGTTCCAGTGTCTGCATCACAACCCAGCACACCAGTAACAATGCCTTCCATGCCTGCGCCATCATCCTTGACACTTGCACTGCAACCTGCTGCATCACCCTCCACTACACCTGCATCAATGGCAATGCCTCCCGCTACCACCAATCTGTCTTCTCCCCCAACCAGCCCACTTTCTGCAGCAGCCTCACTCCCTCAATCTTTTGTGTGTTATTGTCAGGGGCGACCACTGTCCGTGGCCCCAGTTCAGAAAAAGAAATACACACGTAAATCTGTCCATATAGTCGAGGATGGTGAGGTAGCAGGGCCATCCCAATCGACAGAAACAGTCAATAAGGACATAGGAGCAGGGCTAGCTCAAGAGTCGGAGACGGAGGATGAAGCTGTTGTGACCACACGGTTCTTATCCCTGAGGGAGCTACGGGACATCCGTAGAGACTACAGTCGCTGCCCAGGTGAACATATCATGACCTGGCTGCTCCACTGCTGGGATAATGGGGCCAGTAGAATGGAGCTAGAAGGGAGAGAGGCTAAACAGCTGGGGTCACTTGCCGGAGAAGGGGGAATTAATAAAGCAATTGGGCGTAAGCCACAAAATGTCAGCCTCTGGAAACAACTCCTGACCAGTGTAAAGGAAAGGTACCCTTTCAGAGAGAGTGTGCCACAACAGCTATGTAGGTGGACCAGCATGGAGAAAGGCATCCAGTACCTAAGAGAACTAGCGGTACTGGAGATTGTTTATCGATACCCAAACAACCCACGAGCATCCACTGACCCCGACGAAGTCTACTGCACCTGGCCCATGTGGCAGAAGTTAATGCGGAGTGCACCACCCTCATAATCCAGCATGCTCTCGATAATAACTTGGAGAGAGGATGAGGCACCAACTGTGGACGAGATGATCCGCCGATTCCTTGCACCACCCTCATACTCCAGCGTGCTCTCGATAATAACTTGGAGAGAGGATGAGGCACCAACTGTGGACGAGATGATCCGCCGATTCCGAGAGTATGAGGAAAGTCTCTCCTCCCCTATACAGGCCTGTGTCTCTGCTGTGGAGAGACTGTCTAAAGAACTCAAGAACTCCGAGAGGAGGTGTTCCGATCTCCATCTCCATGGGCCAGTGTTTCGGTTATAAAGAGCAGGCGCTTCTCTCCTTCAAGACAGGAATATAACAGATATCCCTCACGGAGTACCCTGTGGTTTTACCTGAGAGACCACGGAGAGGATATGAGGAGGTGGGATGGAAAACCCACCTCTGTCCTGGAACAACAAGTAAATTAACTGAAAGGTAAAAGATCTACTAGTGGGGACCCTGCGAGAAAAGTTGCTGCTCCCGTATCTAAGTGGGATGAACAAAGTGACATGTCCAATAATCCTTTTCTCCAGGACATGAGTGAGGCACATGAGTATTAGAGGGGCCCTGCCTCCAGCCAGGTGGAGGAAAGGGACAACCGTGTTTACTGGACTGTATGGATTTGATGGCCTGGCACATCAGAGCCCCAGAAGTACAGAGCTCTAGTAGATACGGGTGCACAGTGTACCCTCATGCCATCAAGCTATAGGGGGGTACAGCCCATCAGCATTTCTGGTGTGACTGGGGGCTCTCAACAACTGACTGTGCTGGAGGCTGAAATAAGCTTGACTGGGGAGGAGTGGCAAAACCACCCTATTGTGACTGGCCCAGATGCCCCATGCATCCTTGGCATAGACTACCTTAAGAGAGGGTACTTTAAGGACCCAAAAGGGTACCAGTGGGCTTTTGGGACAGCTGCTATAGAGACTAATGAAATCGAGCAGCTGTCCATCTTGCCTGGTCTCTCACAGGACCCTTCTGTTGTGGGATTGCTAAAGGTTGCAGACCAACAGGTGCCAATTGCCACCACAACAGTGCACCGGCGACAGTACTGTACTAACAGAGACTCTTTGCTTCCCATCCAGAAGCTGATTCGTCAGCTGGAGAGCCAAGGGGTGATCAGCAAAACCCGCTCACCCTTTAACAGCCCCATCTGGCCAGTGCGTAAGTCTGATGGAGAATGGAGACTGACAGTGGACTATCATGGCCTGAATGAAGTGACACTACCACTGAGTGCTGCTGTGCCGGACATGCTGGAACTCCAATACGAGCTGGAGTCAAAGGCAGCCAAGTGGTATGCTACGATTGACATTGCTAATGCTTTTTTCTCCATTCCTTTGGCAGCAGAGTGCAGGCCACAGTTTGCTTTCACCTGGAGGGGCATCCAATACACCTGGAATCGGTTGCCCCAGGGGTGGAAGCACAGCCCTACCATCTGCCATGGACTGATCCAGACCGCACTGGAACAGGGTGCAGCTCCCGAACATCTACAGTACATTGATGACATCATTGTATGGGGTGACACAGCTGACGAAGTTTTTGAGAAGGGGAAGAATATAATCCAAATTCTGCTGAAAGCTGGTTTTGCCATCAAGCAAAGTAAGGTTAAGGGACCTGCACGAGAGATTCAAGGAGTAAAATGGCAAGATGGACGTCGCCAGATCCTGACGGACGTGATTAACAAAATCACAGCTATGTCCCCACCAACGAGCAAAAAGGAAACTCAGGCTTTCCTAGGCGTCATGGGTTTCTGGCGGATGCATATCCCAAATTACAGTCAAATCGTCAGCCCTCTCTACGAGGTGACCTGTAAGAAAAATTATTTCAAATGGGGCCCTGAGCAGCGACAAGCCTTTGAACAGATCAAGCAGGAGACTGTGCATGCAGTAGCCCTTGGACCAGTCTGGACAGGGCCAGAAGTAAAGAATGTGCTCTACACCGCAGACGGGGAGAATGGCCCTACCTGGAGTCTCTGGCAGAAAGATCCAGGAGAGACCCGAGGTCGTTCCCTTGGATTTTGGAGCCGGGGATATAGAGGATCTGAGGTCCACTACACTCCAACCGAAAAAGAGATACTGTCAGCTTATAAGGGAATCCGATCTGCCTCAGAAGTAGTTGGAACTGAAGCACAGCTCCTCCTGGCACCTCGACTGCCAGTGCTGGGTTGGATGTTCAAAGGCAGAGTCTCCTCCACTCATCATGCCACCGATGCTACATGGAGTAAGTGGGCTGTCCTGATCACACAACGATCCCGTACAGGGAACTCCAGTCACCCAGGAATCCTAGAAGTGATCATGGACTGGCCGGAAGGCAAAGATTTTGGGATGTCACAAGAAGAGAAGGTGACACGGGCTGAAGAAGCCCCTTTGTACAACCAGTTGCCAGAAGACGAGAAGCATTATGCCCTGTTTATTGATGGGTCCTGCCACATTGTAGGGAAACATCGTAGGTGGAAAGCTGCTGTGTGGAGTCCCACCTGACAAGTCGCAGAGACTGCAGAAGGCCGAGGTGAATCGAGTCAGTTTGCAGAGGTAAAGGCCATCCAGCTAGCTTTGGACATTGCTCAGCGAGAGAAATGGCCAGTGCTTTATCTCTACACTGACTCGTGGATGGTGGCAAATGCACTGTGGGGGTGGCTGCAGCAGTCGAAACAGAGCAACTGGCAGCACCGAGGCAAACCCATCTGGGCTGCCGCGCTATGGCAGGACATTGCTTCCTGTCTAGACAACCTGGTTGTCAAGGTGTGTCACGTCGATGCCCACATGCCCAAAAGCCGAGCCACTGAAGAACACCAACACAATCAGCAGGTAGACCAGGCTGCTAAGATTGCAGTGGCTCAGGTGGATCTGGACTGGCAACATAAAGGTGAGCTGTTCATGGCTAGGTGGGCCCATGACACCTCCGGCCACCAGGGGAGAGATGCCACATACAGGTGGGCTCATGACCGAGGGGTGGATTTGACCACAGACACAATTGCTCAGGTTATCCATGAATGTGAGACATGTGCGGCCATCAAACAAGCCAAGAGGGTAAAGCCTCTTTGGTATGGGGGGCGATGGCTGAAATACAAGTATGGGCAGGCCTGGCAGGTTGACTGTATCACCCTCCCCAAAACCCTCCAGGGTAAGTGCCATGTTCTCACAATGGTGGAGGCAACCACGGGGTGGCTAGAAACATATCCAGTGTCCCATGCCACTGCCCGAAATACTATCTTGGGCCTTGAAAGGCAAGTCCTGTGGCGACACGGCACCCCGGAAAGAATTGAATCAGATAATGGGACTCATTTCCGAAATAGCCTCGTAGACACTTGGGCTGAGGAACATGGAATTAAGTGGGTGTACCACATCCCCTACCATGCACCTGCCTCAGGGAAGGTCGAGCAGTGCCATGGGCTGCTAAAGACCACCCTGAGAGCAATGGGGGGTGGAACACTCAAGAATTGGGATGCCAACTTGGCAAAGGCCACATGGTTAGTTAATACCAGGGGATCTGTCAATTGAGCTGGCCCTGCACACTCAAACCCTCTACGGACAGTAGAAGGAGATAAGGTCCCTGTAGTACATACTAGAAGCATGCTGGGAAAAACTGTTTGGGTTACTCCCACCTTGGGCAAAGGCAAACCAATCCGTGGGGTTGCTTTTGCTCAAGGACCTGGGCACACTTGGTGGGTAATGAGAGAAGATGGGGAAGTCCGATGTGTGCCTCAGGGGGATTTGATTCTGGGAGAAAACAGCCCACAATTACAGTGCATGAGGGACATGAATTGCTGCCACTAACCCGTTTTTGAGCTTTATGTTACAGGCACCCGCTATGGCAGAAAACCACCCCACCCTACAGAGGTCCAGCCTAGCCAGGAGCACAGCAGTGACCTGATCTGAGCTGGCTTCGGCACCCAATGATCCCACACAACCCTTCCACCTTTGCCTGTCCTGAGTGACCCCACACCTGATGGAATCTGAAGTCATGGACTAATGGATAGTTTGCCAAGATGGTCCATAGACTAAGGGAATGATATCTGTGTGGGATGGGATGGGATGGGAAAGGGGAAGCGGGGTGATGGGAGATTATTGAATACTGAAGGAGGTGAGCTTGATGTGGATGTGGTGAATCAAAAGGGGTGGATTAGTGTCTTAGCTTTGCACCGGCTAGTCTATGTTTTGCTTCACCCCATAACACATCAAGCTGCATAGGTGGTGCCAGCCCGGGGCCCACGGCACTGCAGGACCGGTGGGGAGGGGGTGGGGATATGGGTGGAAAGGCTTGTGGTTGGACACGACCCTGGGAAGGGGAAGGGTCTGAGGGGGTTTCCAGCTGAGGGGGCTGGGGGTTTGTTTGTTGTGGGACCTCGTGGCGAGTGGTTGGTGCTCTGGCCAGAGCCAGCATCTTGCCAGGCAGATTGGTCTAGGAGTCGGGGTTTTAAGTTTTTTTTTCCTCTCTCTTACTCTCTCGGCCCCCGGGTGGTTTTGTGGGGGGCTTGCTCCCTTAGGGTGGGTTTTCTTTTTTTTTTTTCCACCTTCTTGGGGTGGGATCCTGTATCATTTGTCCTACCCTCTTCCTCTGTTCCTTAAATTACTCATTAGCACTAGCATTGTTAGTAACTCCCTAAGTTTCATTTATATAATTAAACAGTTCTTTACTCCTACGGGCTTTTCCTCGGTTTGTTCCTCCGACCCTTCCTCACCGGGAGGGGGTGCGGCGGAGTGGCAGATGAGGCTAGTCGTGAAACCACGACAAACGTCAAGCAAAAAACCCAACTCATTCCAAAATACAGATAAACATCTCCTGAAGCAGACAATAAACTAACCAGAAACACCAAGCCCAGTGAGAAAATAATAATAATAAAAAAAATTTATTATGGACATTATAGCACCATGACCAAAGGCATGAAATAAACCTATTTCCAAAACCCGATCTTACCCTTTTGGAAACATGGTCACTTTTTGCTCCAGCAGCAAGTGTTTCAGTGCCCTTTACTTACTCCCACCCTACTTTTCCCATGTAAATACAGACACTAAGCACAAAAGAAATCCTATTAACATAGTATTTTCAGTAAGCTTTATTTGTTAGATTCTTCTCCAAATCACTGACAGCCAGCCCTTCTCACAACACTATTAACAATGCTGTGCTAATCCAGCCTGTTTTCCAGCAACATTAGCATGGCTGCACCCGAATGAAAGTCCTCCTGAGCAGAACTGTTTCATACAGGTACAGCTACAGGCAATCATGGTCAGATCAAACTTCTAGGGTGCGCCTGGCCCAGAGCTCAGAGAGGAAACAACAGACCAGACCTGACTCGTGCACACCTTACCCAGGATTTTAAATTGAAGTTGTCCAAACCTGACTGCAGACATAGCCAGACACATGAGTAATCCCATGGATTTCAGGGGGACTGCTGACAGGACCACAATTACAACATGTATGATGCAAACACTCACCCACAGTTTCCAAAGCTGGGACTACCCATATGGTGGACAAGCAGTTCATGGGCTAGAGCCCTGCAGAAAGTCAGTAAGACACTGAATTTTTGAAGCATTGCCACAGAAAAGATAACAAATTACCTGCATTTAATCTTCAACACATCTACTATTATTAGGAAGTTGACTCCCACTAGGGCTGTAGGACATGATGAAAGACACAACTAATGGTTCCAGAAAGCCCATTTAGAGACCCATTGCACACCTCACCTCTTGCAAAACAACAGAAATGGAACTAAGAACACAAATGCAACAGAAAGTACAATTAGAAACTCAAAGTGTAAGGTTAATACTAGATAGAAGATATTCTCCAGTCTCTGTTGCCAACACAAACCCCACCAGCTGTCAGTAATGTTCAGCCTTTCTCCAGTCTCAGTCCTCCATGACCTAAATATTCACTGATTAGTACTTCTGTACATTTAACTCTTTAAGGCCCCAGTCCCAAAGCCCTTCATATTTCTCCATCCAGGCTGCTTAGAGGGAACACTACAGCACTGGGCAGCTCCTTTGGAAGGGAAACCAAACCGTGCTGAATCAGCCCAGAAGCTCCATTAGCCCACTATGTGTCCTATTTCCATGCTAGCCTATCAAGTTAATGACAACTGCCATTCATTCTGCTTCTCATGGTAGCACTTCCAAGAAAGGACATTTTAACAAACCAGACCAAACAGTAGCAGAAAGAAACTGTAAACCCTGTGTTAAAGGACAGAATTTAATACAAATGGTGAGTGAGACTAATGGTACAGTTTTATACTACACTTAACCTCCTGCAAACCAGAGTCCTTCTGCCCTGCTCCCTCAACCACAGACACTATATTATTCTTGGTTAGAAGGTTTTTGTCAGGTCAATAAACTGACTCAACTCTGAATTGATTCAGTTCATCCCATGCATGGGGAAGTGATGTGAAAGCATTTTGGTGGAAGCCAGCAAGACCACAGGCAGCAGAAAGTGGAACTGGGCTCTGGGACATCTCCAAGTGGGATACAATAGATAGGACAGCTGTTTTGACAGGTCTCACACTCTGCAGAACTCTGCGAATGGTTCTGGGAATCCCAGGTATCTGGGAATGATACGGTTTACAGCAACTCAAATGGTCATTAAGCAGAAAACACGTCTCAATTATTTTTGCCTAATGGCATGGGAAAAAAATGCAGAAACCTCTTGTTCTGCAACGAAATACTTTAACTGGGAATCAGCAGTATTGAAAGATGTATCCAAAAATTAGTACTTTCCTTTCCTCTTAAAAACAAAGTCACCTTCAAAAGTAAAATACCTGCAGTTTCATCTTCCCACCATCTCAGTCCATGGCATTTTAGCCCATCATACGATAAATCTAACTCACGTTAAAAGCAGCTTGTCTTTGATAACCAAAGAGGTTAAGGCCTTTAGCTCTTTCAGTGAAGCTTTTTTTCCAGACCTCTATCATTTCTGTGGCAAGGGTTTCCTAATGCCACACCTGCATTTATAAGGGAAATGAAACTTCAATGGATCCCATGCTTAAGTAAAAATGCTCAGTTTTGGTTTCCTGTTCAAACTTGCAAATGCAGAAACCTCTTTTTTTGGGGGGGTGGGGGCAAAACCCAGTAGCTCTATAAAAACAGTATTCAATTTCAACAATTAATTGTAAATTTTTCTACTATGGTGAATTCTTCACTTTGTTCAGAGGGGTTGCAGGGAAGTTGGAAAGAATTTTTGGAGGCTGAATGCAGTTCTTCATGGCAGTCCACTCGCCAACACTCCCCAGGTACTGGGAAAGACCAAGGAGGATTCTACTGCAAGCTAGTGTCTGACACAGAGAAAAACCAGGTTGTTCTATTAAAATACTGCAATTGAGCATGATCCTGTTCTGTAGGACTGAAACAAGTCTTTCCTTTCTCCACTCAGAAATGGGCAAAATTTATATGAAAACAAATACAAATGCCTTGATTTCAGATGAGTGTCTGTGGGCTCTTAAAGCACTACTCCTTAGATAGAGTAAAAAAATCATAATTTCAATCTCCAGGATCCTCAAGTACCAAGAATGCTGTGATGACATCTTCATCACCAATCTGTCCAATCCCCACTGGATCTTGATACATCAACAGGGATTTCTTTTGGTTTGGATTTCCTTACAGAACCAATGTTGGTTAAAACCTTGGGAATAAAAGGGGGGTTGTTGTGTTGTTTAGGATTGTCTTTTGGGGAGGAGAGGGTATGTGCAGGTTTGGTCTGTTTTTTAACTACTCCCAAATTCATGACTTTGAAGTTTTTGCCTCTAGCAATTATGGTATGTTTCCTAACTTTAAGGATCTTGAAAGCAAAGTATGTAACCACAGAAATCTCTATAACTCTATCAAACTCTTTCTCTTACTTGTTCTCATTCCTGATTTCTCTCGTTGTTTTGAGACTCTAGCTCAAAGGACATCTTTTCTCAGATACTTCAGATGAATTTCTAAAGGACTGGATTTTCTGCAGAGTTGCTATATTTGAAATGATAACATCAGGTAACATTAAGATGAAGGGGAAATGGGCTGTGTCATGTAGACATGTGGCTTTCAAAGGACACAATCCTCCCCAGCTCTAGATAATTCCTTGTTAAACATTACTTGGAACTTCATCCCCAGCATTAGACAAGAACTGATTTTCCAAATTAAAAAAAGTCGTTATATTATTCACATGTCAGCAGGTAAAACATCAGTTTGATGGGAGTGGAGAGGAAAATGTACAGTCCTTCATTTTCTTATGTCAAACATGTAGGTTAATAAGACAAAAATAACTGCCATGTTGTATTTGCTTTTCAAATGCCTCAATACTGAAATGTGCTCACAACTGTGCTACAAGGGCACATAAATATGTATGTTCTCAGAAAAAGTCACAGATACCACACTTCTCCAGGTTTACACAGGCACAGGTGAAAACTGCAAAGATTTTTACTTCCATTTACCAAAATTAGAGTGTGGTTTTTTTTTTTTCTGTCAAGAAGTATGTGATCCACTACTACTTGTTAATTCCACTAAATCCATTATACATCACACAGGTTGCTTTTTCCAAGTATGAAACAAACACATTCCCTCTTATCCTACAAACCCTGCTGAGAGGAGGCAGAAGATCGCACTAGGGAGAGATCTCCAGGTAAGACGTCTACTCCCCTAAGTAAACAGTCACCTAGAAGATTCCTGAGTTGGGTCGCCCCAAAACACTAACCACAAAGTAAGCACCCATCTAAGTCCATGCACGTGCCTGCAGCTGTGGAAGTGGAGACCAGAAGCCAGATGCTCTCCCACCCCATACCCACCAACAAAGACTCTTAACTACTGTGCTGCAGCCACCGCCTTTCTTGCAACACCCCCTCTAACCCCATCAGTCTCTCATTCCTTTCTAAAGTTGAAGCATCCTATACGGTCTAACCTTTGGCAGGCTGGAAAAATTTGCAAAGTGGTGAAATTTGAGTGCCTCAGACTGAGAGGGGAAGCAGACACATCTTGCTCCACCCCAGGCAGCGTGTCTTTAGTAAGTCCCAATGAGCGGGAAGGATCAGCTAGCACCACATCTTGCAAAAACCTCCACTCTCTTCCTACCCGGGATGTGTATTCAGCACCCCTTAGCAAAGTAGGGTGGAAGAACTGTTTGATTCTTGACCACAATCAGACTATTTTCTTGCCATCCTCAAGCTTGCCCCAATCTCCAGCCATGCTTGAATGAATATGCTAGCTTCTACACTAGCTCCTACATAACTTTACAAAGTCCCCAGGCTCCAAGTCCCACATGGCAACACCACAAGAACACAGGAAGACCAGGACCATGCAAGAGCTCAGCAGAAATTTTCACAGCTGCAACACTGGAATAATGGGAAAGATAGACCCTTAGCTCCTGCTGGAAGTGCTCATGTCCTTGTTTAGATCCCACCTTAGTTGTACAGCAAATTATATACACTTAATCAAATATAATTTAAGAGTTGGATATCATTAAAAGTCCCCCACCAACAGCAGCTGTAAGATACTCCCTCAGACATCTCAGAGAATGCATAAATAACAAATATTTAGAAAACAACAAAACAGAAAAAGAGGTGGAGGGAAAATCTGATACAGGTCCCTGTATTGTCATGGTGACTTCACAGCCATTATGTACTTCAGACACATTCAGAAGAAAGCTTAATTTTTACCCCTCCACAACTAAATAATGCAAGGAAGGAAAACCAAAAATCCTGCCAGCTTGTCACAATCAAAGCTAATCAAATCGCAATCTAATCCTTTGATCAGGCAGCACCCCGAAATATTTTAGTCAATAGTATTACTGCACTGTGATTCATGTATTCAGACAACATGGAAACAGACATCAGCAGAAAATTAAAAATAATAATCTGTCCAATCCATTTATCATACAAGATGATGATACTGCTTGAAACGCTTCTGTCCACACTTGCATCAGACAGGTTTCTGCTTTTAGAGTATTTAAAAAATAATTACTTACAACGTCAGTTTATTCTTCCCAGTCTGCAGATACTGTTTGCAAGCAATTGGCTTTGTTTCATCCGGTATTACCAGTTCCACATGGTACTCTTATCACAAACAGCAATCATATAGCCTTAGCCTGCTCAAATATAACAAAATCCTCTCAACATCTACATGCAAATGCTGCATAAATACAGATTTTAAAAAGCATCTACCATAGAGATCATAAAATCAATCCAGTTTATTACAGCAGGAAACAAGCAAACACTTTACTACCAGCTTCTAAATAGCGCACACAGAGCACGCGATGCCAAATGCTGCTAAACATCCCCACTTCTACACTGTTAAAAGGCAAATGCATGGTATAGTCAGAGAGCAGGCATCTGTTAAGACACCATGTTCTAAACGATACCTGAAAAGACATTAAAGACTCCACGAGAAATCAAGATTTGCAACAGATCACAGCATGCAAGCTTACCAGCGGCTCACCAGCACAGCCTGGCCAGCCATCTGCCCCTTTCTCCCCTACCACGAAACCGTTTCAGGAAATCACTGAGTTTGCTGCAAAGAAGGATAATTCTGATAACCCACACCCTCCCAAGTTAATCAATTAATGAAGCAAGACTGTTATCTCCTTACTAAGCAATGTACAGACACTAGGTCACTTGAAGGTTGCTCGTTCTTTCCTGCTGTAGGGCCTCCCAAATAACAACTGCCCATCCAAATTTCAAATTCAGCCTTTCTTTTTTTTATATTCATTCAAAGCTGTAGGAATACACTCAGCCCTTGACAATGCCTGCCTGCATGATGAAAGAGCAAAAGTAGTTTTGAGGCTGCAGAATGCCTTCTCCGGGTTACCATGGAAATAAATGTGGGAAGGGGAGGGGGCTTCGCTGATGGTAATGCTGCTCCTCAGCACAGATGCTTTAAAGCCAGACTGCACAGGCCTGCACATCAGAAGAAAATGTGTTTTACTACTACCACTATAATTTTACCTACACATGTCCATTTGCACCAAATTTTGTATAACTGAAAAGCATGAAACTTCTCTGAGACACTGTGTGGGAGGCTGTTTTAAACAAGTGTGGTATAAGAGCCCTCCAAAGAGAAGCTGGAGAAGGGGAACTTTATTTACATATTGGAACTTGCACAGACAGGAATTAATATAAATTGCCATTAAAAATTGGTTGACAAGAATGAACCTGTTGCAGAGTTGAGGCTGCAGCAAGGATGACTAGTTTCAGGAAGGCTCGATAAGGAGCATCAGCTTATCATTAAAATGCAGGGTAGCACTTCTGTTATGGACGATTATCACCTACTGTATGAAACAGATCACCTCAACGATTTTGCTGCCGTTTGCAGAATTGAGAAAAGCCCATCAGCAACAGCAAGGCGGGCACTGTGACACACCACTCCACAGCTGCTCCTACTATGACACCCTGACTTCACGCCAACACCATGTTCCCCCTCCTTGGGTCTTGTCAGAGTTGCCATTAAAAGTCAGCCAAAGTAATGCATGATAGGCTGAAGTCTGGCACCAAAATCCTGGAAAGGGTAGCCAATACCATTTTATCAAATTGACTAAATTTGATACAAATTTAATTTATATCAATTCAAGAGCTGCTGGCTACAATAACATGAATGCAATGCTTCTGACCAAAGCACAATGCTCACTGTCTAATATTTGCCACAAAGCAACAGCAACTTCCACAGACATCAGTTTACCATTCGTTATTACTAAGTATTTGAATTTTGCATGTGAAAAAAGTCCCCATGCACCGTCTTGGAACATACAGGAATTGCTAAATTTTTTTTTAATAACAGTTATTGATTAGAGAGCTCCAGCGTGGCACACTAGTCAGACCTCCTCTTTCCTCAGCCTCTCCTTAGAGGACACCAAGAAGCCTGTGTTACACAACAGACCATTTTGGGTTTGCAAGCACGGCAGTTAAAGGCAACCCACTCCAAATTACACCATATGTTTCCTTACCATTTCCAGTGGGCTTGTGTAAAAAAAGTTAAGCCAAGAAGAGAGAAGCAAACAAGAGTTGTGAGTCATACAAAAGGACAATTGTGGAGTAAAGCTGAGGTGAAGACACCATAAGAACAGTTATAAGCCACCAGCTGGGCACAAGGCTGGAAAGACCCATCAGGCTGTGGAATCTCTTTGCAGAAAATGCCAGCGATGGCTGCTCCTGCAGCTCCAGCCAGCCCCAGCAGCCACTGCCTTCTTCCTGGAGCTCCCTTCTCATCCCCTCTAGTCCCATGTGAGGGACAAGAAGACACTACTGAGGTCCCAGCTCCATAAAGAGGTGGCTAGTATCTCCCACCCATGTGAGGCCAGGGGGGAACTGGGGAAAGAAATATCCTAAGCTGGGTCCTTTTCTGACTCCTCTCTCATGGCAGCAATTTCTACCTTAGTTTCAGTGGAGAATATGCCACTTGTGCAAGAGCATCTTTTCTTTGAGAGAATTAGAAGTATGAAAAAATGTTTTCACCAAGAACATCTCGCAGCAGGAAGATGAAGCAGTATTACAGTTATACACATACCATCCCTAGAATACATATTACTAGTACAAGAGTGGAGAAACCCCAGAGGGAATGTAGTCCACCTTCCTGCGAAGCAGAGAGCAAACAGCCTAATCAACATATTTCTACCTGTTTTCCTTCCCAGCCAAACAGGATTTCAACATTTCTTTACTAGGCCATAAATAAGAAAAAGTCTAATACAAATAAAATGCAAGTCTTACTTTTTTATGACATCACGATCAATATGTTTTGCTGATTACATGGTATGCAGATCACAGCACGATTCTCCATGCTTTCCTGTGCTTCCACAGCTGTCTCCACTGTCACGTCTTTATAACCACTAATAGCTAAATTTCACTCAAAGCAAAATCCCAATCCCTACACAAACTCAAGGAAGAGCAGAACTAAATCTGCCAATGCAAACACAGCAAAACACCATCACTGCTACAAACAAACAATGGGGAAGGGCTAAAAAGTCTTAAAAATCCAAACAGCCAGAAACCAGATTAGCCCAGCTACTGCTGCAACCAAAATCCCAGGAGCAGCTCTGCACAGCTCACCTAGCCTAGGTGAGATTTTCTCACATTTCTGACCTTATCACCTTATACCAATGCAAGCTTTCCAGTGTGCCTCTCTCACATTTCCAGCAGGCACACACCAGCACAGGATGGGACTAGTCTGGAGCAACTCATGTATCCATCGCCCAGCTGGCAGCTGCCAACCTGATGGTTTTGCCCATTTGCCTCCTCCTCTCTAGGGACCTACCAATGTGGCTAAAGAATTTTGGAAAAATTGAAAGGAAAAAGAAAAAGTTATTCTAGAGCGCTTTAGCCCTTTTATCAACCTGCCCTGAAATGAGCCTGTAGTCTCAAGAGCAATGAGGGTCAGACAACATAGTTGCATAAACCTCACTTCCTCAGGAAGCCAGATTTAAAAGCCACACTGTGGACTACCAGGGAAGCCCAGCAAGGTCAGGTGAATTCACATGGGAGCAGCTCAGATGTATTATTCTTTTCTTTAAGAGAGCCTGCCAAAGAGAGACAGAGATAACAACTGAGGCACAGTAGAAGGCAAAAATTGCAGGAATAGCATATACTGATTACCAAGTTAAAGAATATATATATTCACATGCATCCAGGTATGTCTGGAAAGGATAGTCAGGAGGTTTCTTCAAAGACCTCAACAAATAAAAAACCATTACCATTTTAGACTTTCGAACAGCTAAATAGCAATAGACTCTTACATCTATATTACTGTGATTAAGTGGAATACCACTGCACCCGAGAAAAGTAACATACATATCATACCATGTCTCCTAGTAACAAGGCAAGATACCAGATGTGCAAAGCTGAGGGGGAAAAAAGAGCACTTTAGTCTTTTATTGAGAAAGAATAAATGGAACAAAAATGACACATGAATGGCTATTTATTACTATGTGATTCTCCTGTAATAATCTTGAAGCTTTTTATTAGAATTGTTCACACTCAAAGAAATGAAGAATTAATCTCTCAGTTCTTGTTAGCCATTAGATTATTGATAATCTCTTGGAAGAAGAAAATGGAGTTATAATTTAAAAAAAAAAAGAGGCCATTGTTAAGGATTACCTAACACTTCATACATGTACAAAGCAAAACAGCTAACAAGGAGATACCTGTTATTTGTCTACCCTTTATTTAATACTCTGACAACTACATGCACCTGCAAATGAAAACACTATCACCTTAACTGCAATCCTATATAACTGATGCAGACACTTGAACACAGTGTAATAGTATCAGTAGTTACATGCAGCAAAAATCACCGAAACCCCACAGAAGTTGCAACAAATCACTCAAGCCATATGGTAACACTATGCAAGAGACATTTTTTTGAATGGAGTAATAACTTTTAAATAACCAACAAAAAATTTAAAATTACTAATTTATCCGAGAGCTACAAAGGCACATCCTGTAAATACACCGCAGTTTCCAAAGTAAAACAACTAAAACTGAAATGGTACACTAGCTCATGAAAACGGAGATTTATGTAGGTATCTGTTATATACGGGGACAGTCTGTGGCTGGCAATATGTATTTTTACAGTTTCCTCCTGTGCAGAGCTGACTGTCAGCAGACAGACAATTCAGGATGGTTTTTGTGAGACATACAGGCTTTCCACATTTATCCTAGTCCAAGTGACTAGAAAGGACACTGGAGTGATTTTTTAAAAGACGATTTTTCACAACCCTCCTTAAATTTTCAACATTTTAAAACCCATCTCTGCTAATGGCCAGCATTTCCTTCTTGTACAACAGCAGAAAAATCCCTTGTGCACTAATAAGACTGGTTTAAAATGTCAATAAACTTTTTTCTACAAAACGGTGTACATAAATCTGGTTTTGCCCCTGAATCTGCCATTACTACAGGGGCACTGAAACGTTAAAGCATGATTGTTCCAATCCACTTCAAGTTTCCTTGGTGGCATTAAGCCAGCAATAGGGTTTTATCACTGTTCAGCTGCAATATAAATTTTTGAAAAGTGAATAAATTTTGAGAAAATGGAACTAGCTTTGTGGTCAGTCACCTCTGCTGCCAAAATACATTCATACATCTCAGCATCATTGCTTTTTTAGGCTTAAACAAACTACACAGAAAATTCTGCCCTGGTCATATGGATTTCTGCAACTTATTTTAGATGCTTTTCCATAAGAACCTGCAGGACAAAGAAAGAGAGAAGTTTAAATCACTTGTAGGATGTAACTGGTGTCAAAAGAAGGTTAAACACCCAAGTAATCATAGCTACTTAAGTTTGCTGATTTTTCTTCTAAAATGAAAATAATTATTCAGCAATAAAATTAGATGAATGGGACCTTATATGAGATCTTTGATGCATCCATTTCATACCACACGTGCAAAAAGTGTATTAAATTTAATTGTACTAGTAACAGATCATCATCACCATCATCAATAGAGAGGCAATGCTGACAATCACCTTTAGCAGCAAACACGACAGACATGAAGCATAAGGGCTACATGTCGCCAGAGCACCCTACTCCAGAAGCCATGTCAGGGAATCTCAGAAGAAAACCAAGTGAGAAGTGGGGAAAGAGGGGAACATGGTTAGTTCTGGAAGTACAATTAAATGGAATCTATCAGGAACAAATCTGAAAGGCGTGAAGTGTCTTTTTCAAACTCATTTTATTTCCATGACCAGCATATGCTTTAAAAGTAAATAGAACTTAACTTGTATGAAGTCACCGATGTGAACTTTGTATTTTCTTCCAAAACACTTAGAAAAGCAGAACAAAACTAGAAAGCAGAACCAGTAACATACAACGTGCATCTTTATTCATGGTTGACTTTGCAACTTCCAATTTGGTTTTTATCAGAACAAAAACCCAGGGGCTCATTTCCTCTGTTTTCCAGCAAAATTAATTATTAACTCAGTTTTAAGTAGGCTGTGACTTCACACAAAAAAACAAAGATAGCCTTTGTGCAAAGGGAACCACAGTTGTGTACTCTGAATGGTACATAACACTTCACAGCAGGAGCATGAGTCAGGCTAATTCTTTTAGAATTTTTATGTATATAATTCTTCATTTTTCATATATATACACACGTGCATATATTACATATATGTATATATATACACACCTTGACGATCATTCCCTTTAATAACGACAGACTTACAAAGAGACAATTTGCTGCTGTTACAGTAATTTTTCATGATTCATTTTATGCATCATCTCTTTAAGAGCAATAGGTATAAAAACTTACAAATAATGCATCAATGAACAATTTTCTTCCAAAAACTCCAATCTCTGCTGCTATAAGCAGACAGTGTAAGAGCAGCACACTGTCAGTGCTCAGATCTGTCAAGTTCTGAAATCATCCTGGTACTAGAAATAAGTCCAGCAGTAAAGACAGGCTGAAAAATGCTCACATTTACTTATTTTGCCAAGTAAGAAGCGGGGCACTTAATCCATGGATCCTTCTCAAAACACTTCGTGGGGTAAACCGCAAGCAGACACCTTCATTAGAGGCTGCATTTTCTAAAGCAACTTCTACTCATACTCTTGCCAAATCCCAGACGCCATTGGTCCTGCACGTGCCACAAGCATATCATCCTCCCCACAAAAAAGACAAATAAGGATAACTCCAGCACCTCCAAAACACAGAAGTCATCTCCCCTGAGCACTGGTGGTCGTTGCCATGCAGCCCTGAAGCTGGAGGCAGCATTTGGACGTGCCTCTAGGCGTGCAGGGGGGTGTGAGGAGGGAAAGGAAGTGAACAGGCAGTTAAGAGAATGAATCTCTTCAATTATCTGAGTATGTGTATACACATGATGTATAACTCATCGTCTGCATTTCTGTGGACTTCACACGTTTTTTGGAAGATATGGGACGTGGAACACCAGCCCTTGCTCTTAGTGAGCGCACTTTGATAGCAGCTTGTTTGACTAGTGCCTAGTTAAATTTTATTATTACTACAAAAGCACCTAACAATCCCAAAGTAAAGCAGAGCCCACCGAGATGGGCACTATACAAATACTTATTAAAACCAGTCTTTGTCCCCAGTTCAAACAAAGAATGCTTGAAAAAGAAAGAAAAGGGAAAAGGAAAAAAATGTTGCCAAGGTTTCACAGCAGGAACAGAAGAACTGGAGCATAGACTCCTGGCCAGCAGTCTTCCTACCCAGCTCCCGTGACAGGGCTGCCTCTCACTCTGGCACCAGCTATTGAGCTGGTTGTGTCACTTCAGAATGAAGTAGTAAATAGGAGCCTTTGTTTTCCCACTCCCCAAAGTAAATAAATGAAGTACATGTATTCTTGATGCACACAACTCCTCAGTGGCACACAGGAGATGTAGGGACATTCTTGTGGGAATTCTCTGCTAAAACACTGGCAGAACATCCCTGGCGCTACAGAAAGCAAATCTGTACATTAGTTACAGTCCAATGCAAACCGAATATGCAATTCTGCCAAAAAATAACCTAAAGGAGCATGCAGAGTACAGACACCACGCAAAGAAGTAAGTTAGCACCATAATAACATTTCATGCAAGATGTAGTAAAAAGAACACAGTATTCTACCATACAGATTCATTTGCACTGAGCAGTAAGTATATTTGCAAAGAAATCATTCCCTGAAAAGATTTAAATTAGTGCTTTGAAGTAAAACTCCAAGTCTTTCAAAGAACGTGCTTCCTTTTCATGCTACACTGAAGCAGGGTCATTCCACAGCTGCCACTACAAGGATTAATGTTTGAAAGTAGAAGAGCATTGGATTTACTTTCACAACTCGATTAGAACTTGCTTTTAAAGGTATCTATTGACACATGGAAAGAGGCAGATGGGTTCATGTATAGATTAATATCAAAGTAATATTACACAGAACAGAACTGTGTTTTTATAAAGATCTATATGTAAATATGGGATGCTCTAAACAGACCGATTCTCATCCACACGCCAAAACACAACAGTCTTGGCCAAAGAAATTGAAAGGTTTAATTGAATTAACAGCTGTTTTTCATGAGTAAAGGTGACTGAAGCCTGCAATAGAAGGGTCTTCTCCTCTGCACTGGTTTCAGGCTCGCTGTAAGCATTTCCTGCTGGGGCAGGCAGAACATTATATGGCTTTCCTCTAAACACCCAACTGGACCCAGAGGTCTTCTGCTTTCTCTTACTCTGTTTACAAATTGACTCAGAAACAACAAAAATGGTGCTAGACAAATTACTCTGCAGAAATTTGCACAGTAACAAAGAGACCGTGATTATATTTGCAATTTTAGTATGGACTATGACTCTTAATTCTTATTTATGAAAAAAGCTTTTGCATTCAAAGCTTTACTCTGCAGCTTCTGCAATTATCTGTACATGTGTATGCTTTCATGCAAAACACAGCAAAGGTCTTTTTTTTTTTTTTTTTTTTACTTAATTTTCCCTTTCATTTTATCCTTTGCTGTAAAGAGAAAGACTGCAATTCAACCAATTGCTCATTTCTCTACCAGGCTTAAGAGGTACAAATGACCTAGTTTCCTTGCCAGGAACCAGCAGCAGCAGCACACTTGCCTGGCATGGCAAATCAGTGCATCTTGCTACACCAAAGGAAAAGTTAAAACTGTATTGATACAAACTTAAAACAAAATCTGGGCATTCCTATTAATTTCTGTATTGCAGAAATCAGTGCCTGTTCAAAGATCTGTAAAATTACAATCAACTCAAGCCTGTTGTTTCTAGAGCCTTCTCCTTGGATTCTGTAATGTGTCCTCTCATAATTAATCAGGCTTAATGATAATCTTATTATACAAAAGACTTTAAAAATAAAAATCCACAAGTACTTTAAAAAGTAACATTTCTACTGACATGGAATAAGGTAGCAGTTACAGAAATTCAGTCACATCCCAGATGAGATTTAGTAGGTTTTTGTTTAAGGGAACCAGACAAAGAAACAAAAATCAACAGCCTGAGTTCTGATTTTTGCCAGTTGACATTTTGCAGCATCCTTACAGGGCGCTGAGCACTGCTATTCAGAGAAGCACTGCTTCATGATCAGAGCCCGGCCTGAGCCACTTTAGACCCACAAAAATAGCTCAGTACCTGCAGGAGATTGATTTATTTTTGTTCTCTTATTTTTCAAATAACCATGACACTACATCCTGGCTTGAGAAGTAAGTTAGCAGGCCCTCTCGTCCTGCACTAACTTGCCTATTTTATGGCACCCAGGGCTTCTATTTTGAATGTTGTTCTTTTAAGCACAGTCTCTTGCACCGGTTTAAATGTTTGGCACAAGACTGTCAAAAGAGTTCTTTGTTCTAGCTTGCTGCCAAGAGGTTGGGATTTGGGCTGGTTATTGTTTATTTCGTCCATACTAATGACATACTTTAGACAAACTTTTGGCAATACATTCTTGGCTCAAGAAACCCATTTTCTCATGGAAATATCTTTGCATCTTGCTAAATGAATATGAAAAAATGAGGATCCCTGTACAGAAAAGGTGGAAAACTACTGTACCAGTTGCAGAACAAAACAAAATGCAACTTGGACCTGTTGGACTACAGAAAAAAGAAAGTGAACGAGCGAAGCAAGGAAAGGCAAAACACCATGTTCAAGAAATACCCAGGTTTCCCACAGTAAGAAAATGTGTGCACTATGGAGTCAAACAAATTACGTGCGCCCTTGGGTTATTTCCGATAATACTAAACCAGAGTTTCACTGAACCACCTTGTGACTGCTGTCCCGCTGTTCTCCAACCTGTAAAACACAGTTTTCTGCACAAGCAAGCTCAAGTTTTTTAAACTAAAGATTTTATTGCCCTTGGAATTTTACAGCCTTCTGCCTACCTTCAGGATCCATTCACATTGTCTTTAATCAAAAAGAAAATTAAGTTTTATGTGCTATCTTTCGTCCCCTTCAGTAATACACCATCAGAAGATTCTGAATCTTTTAATTTTTTCCAAATCAAAGAAACTGTTTTGATTTTAGGGACATGGGAATTTCTTAACTCTTGCAGCAAGCCTCACACAGTAGACAGAGCCCCACGACTGCTGGTATTGGTCTCACCAACACATTGCCATGCGGCTCCTCCAGAGCCCTGCAAACACTCAGTAACTGCATCTCAGGCAGCAATAACCTGCTGAAATTTATTAAGTTGAGCTTCAACAGATGTTTAATCAGGGTCAAGGCTTATCATCAATAAATTTGTCATGCTCGCTGAGCTTTGTTTCTAATTAGGGATACATAATCTCCCATCGCCTAATTTCAAACCTTCTTTGAATACACCGTTTAAAAGTTCATTTTGTCTGAGAATCACTGCTTTATGTTTTTGATATAATTCTTTTATAGGGTTTTCAGATGAAACTTCAGAAAAGAGCAACAGAATAGTTTACCATAAACATTACA
Source organism: Rhynochetos jubatus (assembly GCA_027574665.1). Classification (NCBI taxonomy): domain Eukaryota; kingdom Metazoa; phylum Chordata; class Aves; order Eurypygiformes; family Rhynochetidae; genus Rhynochetos; species Rhynochetos jubatus. Next base: position 24,874,025 of record CM050658.1, read on the forward strand.
AGAAAAGGGAAAAATAAGAGTGAAAGTGAAAACAAAAGTATTTGGATACAGATGGAAAGGGAAGAGGGAGGGCAGGAGGGAACATGACAAAAGCATACCATGGCCTGTAAACTACTTCATTCCAGCTCAGCTTTGGTGCTATCAGATGAGGAATTCCTCTATTTTAATATACCACCTAGATACAAGGGATGGAAGAAGCAAAAGGGGAAGAGAGGTGAGGATGTGTTTGTAGTCTGTGCATGGAAAAAAAACTTAAGGAAAACGCATATTTAAGTTACAAAGGATAACAAGTATTGAACTGAATTTTGCCAACCCTCCAAACATGAACTTTAATGTTCCTCCTGGCATTTAAGAGCTTTCCAAGCTGTGTTTAAGCTGTCCACCTGTCATCTAAATGAAGGTACCCTGACAGTCAGGTCTTGTAGCATGTCACTCAGTTAGACCAAAGCGCTTTACAAGTGATTCATTCTTAACCCTATTTCCAAATTGATCCTGGACTGACCCTTTGGCTGAATTAGACAGTATTTGAACTTCTGCCCCAGCTAAAGACTGTGTAAATCACCTGGAAAATGCAGAATTGTAGACTTGCAAAAGTCAGCCAAAATTCTGCAACCATGAAGTAAGTATTATTCATTTATGTTGGCTATTACAAAACTGGGCATTAGCTGAAGGAATTGCTAGGCTGACAGACAATGCTGTTAACCCATGCCGTCCTTCCTTCAGCTCCAGCAGCTCTTAATCCAGGTCTGAGAAGCAGCTCTCCAGCAGACACCCATCCAGTTGCTCCCATCTGCACTGAGGAATGCCTGAAGCTACACATGCACAGTCTTTCCCTTTCCTGATTTGTTTTTTGGTTTGTTGGGGTTTTTTTCCTACAACCATCTAGAATGAAACCTGTCACTAGGTCAGGCCAATATCCATGAGCAATTCTCCAAGTCTTCTCAGTATTCTCCTCAACTTAAGGAAAAAAAAAAAAAAGGCAGTGGAAATGTGCAGGATGGGCCACAAAGTACAAAACTGCAGCTCCTTAAAATTAGCAGTCCTGAAGAGAGAAGCAACCCAATCGTTCCAACTGTGCAGACTGAACTACATTCCTGAGTCCACTAATGAAAATGATCCATTCACAATTTTCCCCAAGATTAATGTTAGAGCAGATTTCAAACACAGGTGGACTTGCCAACATATACACTGCAATGTCACTAACTGATTGTAGATTTTATCAGGGGAACTCAGTCGTTGTATCAAGAATGTGCATAAATCCATGAGTTACACACACCTATAAGCAGAATAAATGCAAGACATATTTTAAATATCTGCCTAGCAGGTGATTCCCAGGTCTTCAGCAAGAAATATCATTCCCCTTCACTTGTCCTGTTCTGCACATTTTTTGCCCTTTACTAGATGTCCAGAGAGAGAATAACAGGTTATATTGCATTAAATAGACGAGGTAGTAAACCTAGTCTATATAGTTTTTTTTAAAATTCATTTCTACTAAAAAATAAAACAAAATTACTGGCACTGAATTTGAGATTTCAACATTTCCCCATAAAACCCTAAGTTGTTCTTCATACTGCTCATCAGAAAAGGTAATTTCAAAGTGCAAAATACAATTCTAAGGATTGCCAGGACATCCCACAGTTTGCAATCTCCCAGCTCCTGCAGTGAACCCAGCACCCAGGGAGTACCTTAGAACCTGTGCCTGAGGGATCCGCAGAGATCTCCATGGGTTCTCCCACGACCTCCTCACCTGCAACTTGGATGCTGAGCATGTTTAAGTGCAAGTGTTTTGGAAGAATTACATCAGGCTCCATTATTTGGTATTTTCCAACAGCGATGGGGGGAAATCCACTAGCAAATGCCCCATTTTCATTTCAGTCAACCCAGTCCAATACCCAAATCCTGGGACCATACCCCAGTGTGTCACATTGAACATCTGTGCACACTGTGGCTCCTTTAATCATCATGAATGACATCAATTGAAGAGAAACACGAATGTCAAGTGTCTCTGAGAAAGTCACTTGAACCATGGACATGCTGGACGGAGGGTATGGACAGAGAGACCTGGACAGGCTGGAGAGGTGGGCCTGCGCCAACTGAGCCCCACTTCTCTCATCTCTCGTGAGCCTTCTGGTGATGACCCCAAGTTCAGTATCTGATGCTGTGTGTCCAGGTTGATAAAAACCATCACCCAGAACTCTACACCATACTATTTTATTGACTTAAGAAAAGAAGTATTACTACAGCAAAATGTTTTGGCTCATGTGTCCGCTATGTTTTCTACACACACAAAAATACAAACAGATGCATGCCAACACCAGACTTTAATTCTGTAGTTTACCATTGCTGTAGAGTGACCAGCTCTGCATTGGTACAAAACAGAATCAACTTCCCCTGGTTTCACAGCACAGGTTGACTTCAATGGATGAGTATGTGTTCAAGAACATTTTGCACTGACAAAGCTGTGTCTGAAGTATTTACATATTTGCAATTACTGTCAATACTGTGGTAAAGCCTGCAAAGGTACCAGGACTCCACTGCAAAAATGGATCACAAAATCTTTTGATGAGCTTAACAGTATACACGCTCCTGAGTGTCTTCCCTCCCACCATTAACCTCTCATTCAACAAAAGCATAATTTTTAATAACAGTTCATCAGAAGGTGGTGATGTGCCATGGTTTAGCCTTATCTGGCAATTAAGTACCACCCAGTTGCTCACTCACTGCCTACCTCCTCCTCTCCCCCATCAGTGGAGGAGGAAAAAAAAACCAAGGAAAGCTTGTAAAAGTTGAGATAAGAACTATTTAATAATATAAATGAAATTTATAGTGAGACTAACAATACTACTGCTAGTAAGTAATTAAAACAATAGAAAATAGAACATATGATACAGTAGCTCACCACGTGCTGAAAAACACACAGCTAGATCCCAAAACAGCAAGAAAATCCAAGCAGAGCCCGAAAGTAGGGAGAAAAAAAACCCCAACCCACTAACAAAAGAACCTGCTTCTCTGCTAACAACCACACCAAGAGCTAACAAAAGGAGCTGATGACCCAGCTATCAGCTAGCCCAAAAATCCTTAAGGACCCACCCCCCCAGGGCAACCTCCACACCTTCCCAAACTGTGCATGTGCACACTCAGCCTGGCCACTGAGTGTGACACACCACGGAATGAAACAAATTCCTCAGCCACTGTGGGCCGGCCAGCTCTGTGTAGGAGAGGAGGTCGTTCCTGCCTGAAACCAGCACATGATAATTGTAGGTTTATCTTCTGCACAGTTTTGTTCAAAGCCTTTATAAAAAAGTCTCCCCTCAATTTTTCTTTCTTAGGAGCACACAAGAGAAGCCCAAGTAGAGCATGAAGCATTTCTGATTCACGCATAAAATTTTACAAGTGCCATATGAAAACATTTTGGCAATAAAATACAGAATTTTTAATGCAAGGGCAGTCATCTTTAAGCATCAAGTGTCATCTGGTGGACTGACACAGAACTGCACTGAAAGTAACAGCAAATTTTACTAGACAAGTAAAATACTAAGCAGAGGTAAAATTTGCCTATTATTTTATTAACCTAATGTTTTACTCTCATAAGTCATCTAGGGATTTGATGGACTTACCTCGCTAAAGTTCAGGAAGCCAGTTATTTATGACTTACTGTCCAAAAGCTACTAAAAAGCACTGAGAAAGCTATTAGAAAGCTGTATGTCTCCAGAAAATATATATAAAAAAAAACTTAATCAAATTACTTACTTTGTTAAAAAATGTAGTATGACATCCATAAGCAACTACCTGATTCTGAAGCTGGAGCTTTAAAGGAAAACAGTCACCTTTTGTCAAACAGTCACCGATATGTCAAATGACTTTGAGGATCTCTTTGAAACAAATTCCAGGGTATTCAGGAGACCAGAGCAAGCTTCTCAGCAGGGATTTATAAAAGGCAGCACCCACCGGAAAAGAGTTAGATGCTTACCTCCATATGGCAAGTCACAGCTGCCACTGATAGATACTGATGCCATGGATACAGAGCTGATACATCTGGCTGAGAGGGAGACTGTGTGCTTACACACTCTAAATCAAGTTTGATGGGGCATCAAATTGATGCCCCATCCCTGGCTGTCTTCAAGGCCAGGCTGGATGGGGCTTTGAGCAACCTCGTCTAGTGGAGGGTGTCCCTGCCCATGTCAGGGGGGTTGGAACTAGATGGTCTTTAAGGTCCCTTCCAACCCAACCCACTCTATGATTCTATGAAGTTGAAACCTTAAAGGTTATCCAACACACCCAATTCTTCTTGCTGGTAACAAGCTAGCCTAGATCTGACCCATCCTTTTGGGCAGCCTTAAAGCTGAACCTCCCAAGTCTAGCAGGGTTTTCCAGTCAGTTCAAATAACCTACTCTGCTTTATTTCAGACTCCAAATAAAATCCTCAACTACACCAGATGAGGTATGGAAGAGACAAAAAGCTTCAATGGATCAGAGGAAACAAAGTCAATCCTCTTCTTGACTTTCTCAATAGCTGTCTGAAGTGTAACTGAGCTGACAAAGACCAAAAAGCACTATCTCAAGGCTCACTTCAAAGGTAGCTGATCCACAGACAGATTAAAGTGCACCTACTGTATACCAAGATCTAAAGGTTCAGTTGTTTAAATTATACAGTGTAAATCAGTACTTAGAACAGCTGCTGGTTCTCCTGATTAAAAACTGTCAAGCAAGTAGTGAGTAACATGGTCTGCCTAACTGCAAAAAAAGCTGAAATGATAGTCATGCAAGCAGCACCTTACCTCCCAGTGAGCTCCTAATTCCACACTCAATTGTTTTGGATGACATCTAAAAATACTTAAGGTAACTAAGGAGGTTAAAATATTTATTTTTTTAAAAATAATAATAATAATAATCAGCATGCTGCCTCATGCACATACCCCTGGTGCTCTGAGGTGAACAAATGGTCTTGCTATGAGTCCTAGAAGGATAAAAAGCCCCCAGCTCTGCATATATGATAAGAGTAGCCTTCCTCCATGAACTGTAGTGTAGTGACAGTGCCAGAATCAAAATTTGTTATGGCTTAAGGCCCCAGAATGTCTTAACGCAGTGCCAAAGAAAGCCACTTCAATGTGGTGTCTTCATACCCCATTAGGGATTGCAAACCCCTATGTTTAGGGCACAGAAAGAAGCTGAGAGATTTACAGGAATTAACATGGCTATATCTAGAGTTTCCTATAACACCCACTTTTTCCAGTAGAGATTTATGGTCCTCTGAGGACTCAATTAAATGATAGTTTATTCAATACAAACAGGCTGAACTCCACCAAGGCACTAGCTTCCAGCTAAAGAAATCTTCTGACATACATCTTAGTTTCCTTAAATACACATTTTCTATTGTTGTCTTTATTGTTCCTGCCAAGTATGCTGTCTGCCAGCACAGTAGTAACTCAGGTTTGCAATGTGAGGGAAGGGAGAGGAAGGGGGAAAAAAAACCAACAAACTCACACCCAAACATTCGTGACAATATCGACAGTTAGGAGTTTCCTGTAACGCCAGCAGAACACTGGGGAACAGCTGGAGAAATGCAGAAAATGTTTTTCTTCTCTTAGACCTGATTAGCCATTATAAGATGCCAAGACAATCTCTGCTACCACTGTGATTCTTTGCAAGACACTCAGAATTGCTGCAGAGGAGTCAGCGCTCTCGAGTATACCCCATTCAATAAAATCATTGCAAAGCTCCTTTGATAAAACCCAAATGCCCCTACTTTTCAGAATCCAACATCTTACTTTTCCCACTGCCCTCACAAGTATATATGTGACCCCCGATCATAGAACACCTTATATCACCACAAGAATGACAGATACCTTTCACTGCTGCAATTCTTCCTTGCCTCCCAAGTTCAAAGAAATCAAGTTTTTCTAGATGTACCCATGTACTTCAATAGCGGAACCGCAAATTGAGCCTCTTCAAGTAATTTCCATTATAATGAATTCACACCCATCAGACAAAGAGGAAAATGAAGGGGAATAAAAAACACCAACAAAGTTTTGTTCCCACTTTTATTTTCCCATTGGAACAGAGGGGTGTAACAGACAGGAAGCATTTGTTCCTGTCATTTCCTGTTCTTATTGACCAAAGTCCATCATGCCATCTAAACAATAAAACCCATATCAAGCCTGTAATAAGAAAGTGGCAAAGACAGAAAAAAACCAACCTACAATACAGGGTTTTTTCCTAATGATATTGACACGTTAAAGAAACTCATTTAACTATTAAACACCCTGCATCTTAAAACACTGATGCTACTTCACAATCTGTATTCTCAAATACTTTTTAAAATAATCTAAGGATTACCCAACATTTCAACACCAAGGAGAGAAAAACCATGCCAACACTTGCAGGAAACTCTAAATTTGTTTCAGACCTCTGAGCATATTTACCACCTAAACCTGAACAAAATAAATACCAGTATTCTTACAAAGCTGGATCTAACTGCAAGAGAATATAGTGAATCATAGAATCACAGCGTGGTTTAGGTTGGAAAGGACCTTAAGGATCATCTAGTCCCAACCCCCTTGCCATGGACAGGGACACCTTCCACTAGACCAGGTTGCTCCAAGCCTCATCCAGCCTGGCCTTGCACACTTCCAAGGATGGGGCATTCAAGAACTTCACTGGGCAACCTGTTCCCAGTGCCTCACCACCCTCTCCGTGAAGAACTTTTTCCTGATATCTAATCTAAATCTCCACACTTTCAATTTAAACCCATTACCCCTTGTCCTGTCACTACAGGCCCTTGTAAAAAGTCCCCCCACAGCTTCCTTGCAGGCCCCTTCTGGTACTGGGAGGTCCTATAAGGTCTCCCCAGAGCCTTCTCTTCTCCAGGCTGAACAACCCCATCTCTCTCAGCCTGTACCCATAGGAGAGGTGCTCCAGCCCCCTGAGCATCTTCATGGCCTCCTCTGGCCTCAGTCCAACCGATCTATATCCTTCTTATGTTGAGGGCTCCAGAGCTGGATGCACAGCTGCAGGTGGGGTCTCATGAGAGCAGAGTAGAGGGGGGGAATCCCTTCCCTTGACCTGCTGGCCCACTGCTCTGGATACAGCCCAGGATACAGGTGGCTTTCTGGGCTGCCAGCGCACACTGTCAGCTCATGTCCTGCTTTTTACTTCCCAGCACCCCCAAGTCCTTCTCCTCAGGGCTGCTCTTGATCCATTCTCCACCCAGCCTGTACTTGTGTTTGGGGTTGCCCCAAGCCAGGTGCAGGACCTTGCACTTGGCCTTGTTGAACTTCATGAGGTTGGCAGTGGCCCACCTCTCCAGCCTGTCCAGGTCCCTCTGGATGACATCCCTTCCCTCCAGCATGTCAACTGCACTACACAGCTTGGTGTCATCAGCAAACTTGCTGCGGGTGCACTCCATCCCACCGTCCATGTCACTGACAAAGATGTGAAACAGTACCGGTCCCAATACCAACCCCTGAAGAACTTCACTCATTACTTCACTCAGACATCGAGCCGTTGACCACTACTCTCCGAGTGTAACCATCCAGCAAATCCCTTATCCACTGAGTGGTCCATCCGTCAAATCCATGCCTCTTCAATTTAGAGACAAGGATGTCATGCAGGACAGTGTTGAACACTTTACACAAGTCCAGGTAGATGACATTAGTTGCCCATCCTTTATCCACCAAGGTCATGACCCCATTGTAGAAGGCTACCAGATTTGCCAGGCATGATCCGCCCTCGGTGATGCCGTGTTGGCTGTCACCAATCACCTCTTCGTTTTCCATGTGCATAGTGTCCAGGAGGATCTGCTCCATGATCTTGCCAGGCACAGAGGTGAGACTAATTGGCCTGTAGTTCCCTGGATCCTCCTTTTTTCCCTTTTTCAAGATGGGGGCTATGTTTCCCCTTTTACAATCAGTGGGAACTGACAAGATACTAGTAAATATTTTACCTTCTGCTATACTGGGTCTGCTTACTAAGCAGACTATTTTAGACCACCTACAGCACTAAAAAATGAGTGTCAGTGCTTAGTTTTGAACTGTCAACCTAAAAGCCATGAAACTAAACATGACTCTGCAGCAGCATTTCACTATTTATAATAATCCTGGCTACATGATAACAGATTACGAGGTGCCCTAGGTTATAAACGCTGCAAGTCCTCTTTTAACAGTGGGTTAGCCAACCTGAATTCAGAAGATAGTTCCTTTTCTAGTGGCAAATGCGTGCAAGGATCTGCCAACATATAATACAAACTAAAGCTGACCTCACGTTGCCAAAGATCTGCCGTTTGCCTCAACTGGGATGGAGGTATTTCACATCGTGTACAACCAATGATGTTATTTTGGAAGGCCTTCTTAAAAAAAATAAACACACAAAAAAACTCCACACCCAAAACACTACTTGTAATAAAGATTTTGGTGTCTTCCCAGACAGCAGACCCACAGCTACCCTGGCCATACCTCAGCCTCGTCTACACATTCAGCCCGAAAGAGCCAGGTCCTGACTACCGGCACACTGGCTTACCAGCAGAGACCTTAAAGAGTGCTCCTAAATTTGGAGTCTAGCAAAAAGACACCATTCACATTTAAACACAGGGTTTTTTTACATGGTCAGTATAACAGAAGTTTAGGGAAGGAAGAAATTGTGTTTGCACTAACCTTCCAGAAAAATTACTGCACCAGAAATGGTTTTGAAAAAAGGTCTGCCTGATGGAGCATGAATCTGACAGTATGGACCAAATATTTAGACAATTATCAGCACCGAAAAACAGCCCAGAAGGAAGTCATATTCCTGACTGCTCTCAAGAAGAGATTGCGCTGTAATTCTTTTATATATATAACCCCTACAAAACAAAACCCAAACCAAAAATGATGCGGGATTTTAATAGTCAACAAAACCTGAAATACATTTAACTTGATTTCAGCCCTTAGACTACATGGAGAACAGATGTAATGGGTGGGCCTGAAGAGAGAGAGAGCAGCAACACTGACTCATTTAGACCAGCTTCAAATAAGAGAACAGATATGTTGATATCTTTACTTAATATGCTACATATTCCAGTCAGTGCATGGCACCAAATACTGTCATTATCTAACTTCTACAAACACTTCTAAGCTCTCTACAGTTCTGCTTGTAGAAATGCACAGCTGACTCTATGCTAAAAATCCTACATAAATCAGACTTTATCATGACTGACTTTAAATAAATGTAAAAATAACAATGCAGAAAAAATGCAGACTTTCAGCTTTTGAGGGTTTATTTGTTTGTTGTTTAAACAAACTATCTCAAATCCTGCAATTGTGAGATCCAGCATGGAGCTCTTAAAAATACATTTAATGTGTTTTAAAAGGAGAGGGGGGAAAAAAAAATTGTAATTCAGATACTACAGTTTAATCACTACCACCAAGTTTAGCTGAAGACTGAAGATCTACACACCATTTTGAATAGGCCAGCTGGGTACAGGGAGTGCGGACAAACTCAGAGTGAGTTGAAGCAACAGCTAAAGACACAGCAACACTTCTTCATCACTTAAAATCAATTAAAGTCAGAGCACTCTGCATGCTCTACTTCTAAGTGAAATAAATTACAGTCTTCTCTTTGCATCATTATGTCAGACTGAAAAATAATGATTTTGATTTTAAGGTCTGCCATATGCCTTTTCAGCAAGGGGACTCCACTGCAGTCATGACCATAAACTTCAAAAAACCTTAAACCACCACCAGATTTTTCAAGTCTTAAAAAAAATAAACAAAACCAAAATGAAAGTTACAGAATGGAGTTGCATTTGAACTACTCCCCTTTTGTAACAGTTTTATAACTGCTCCTTTTGAAAATCCTAGCTAACATTTTAAAAAGAAAAACTTCAATTGTATTCCACAAAAAAAGTATTTTAAAACCTTTAGTGCAAATAATGATTTTGCAGTATTTCTAGAAACCAAGGCATATGACATTTAGACATCTTAGCATTTCAAGAGATAGATCAATATGAAATATTGATTAACTAATCAAATGGATATTGGATGAAGCTTAATCTTTTTTCCCAGTATGTGGTGAAATAAAACAATCAGTTTTCAGTGTGAAGCGCCTCCTCGGTAGAGGACCTGAGGGATTCCCCGTAGCATGCACAGTCCTAGGGAATGACAGTGAGGATCGAATTTTTATTTATCCTATCACCACATCCAGAATTCTGCAAGCTACACCCAGAGTCTACATGCTCAAAAGCCTGAATTAAGACACGTTTTTTTTCCCCATCATAAGACAGAGGAACATAAATTGGGGTGGGGTGTGGGGGGGGAGGGGACGACCAAACAGGGAAACATCAGCACAATTACACAGTTATCAAAACTGCATGCACAGGATCTATCTAAACCTCAAGGTTTTGGTTCTAAACCAGAAAGTTTCACAGGGCTGAAAGTATAAATGTGCATTTTTGCAATCTGGCCACCAGAAGGATCTGAAGAGCAATGCTAAGTTAGTCTATAACTGTAGCAACTTGGTTTTTTTAATTTTTATTACAGACTTTCAGCCAAGGAGATGCCACAACAGAAACACCTATGGGAAAGAGATGGTGTCAGGAACATCCTGAATGTACCACACAACTGCATGATCTCAGGAGAGGTGAGAGACCAGTAACAGTGAGAAACAGAAAAAGCAAGTGGGAAACTGATGCTGAGCCTCAGCAGCAGCACACGAGGGTTCCTCAGTTCTCCTGGAATGGCACAAACAGGTGACCAGGACTCAATAGGAGTTTGACGTTCATCCAGGAATAAATCAGGAGGCAGGATGATTTAAAGTGTTTGCCAGACTTGGAATGTACTCTTAGCATCTGATATCTGTGTGGCTGGGAGATGCAAGCAATGTAGGTGCAAAAGCAGATGTAGTGGAAATCAAACAGCCAAGTTTAAAAGCTGTGCTCTTGAGGTTTAAGGTCTTTAAGTGCATTTCAGCAAGCCATTCCCAAATTACAGGCAGCACCTAAGACTCCTGGGTTTACCACCTTCCCTCAAATAGAAAACAAAACATCACCCTAAGGAGGCTCCGCTGCCATAGATAACCATTAAGCAAGATCCTGATCAATTTTCAACAGTGGTTTTGTTTGAAATCTAATTCAACAAGGGGGAGGAGAGAAAAGGGAGCATCAAAACAAGGGCATGCCATGCCTCAGTTGGAGGCAGCTTGTCTGCAGGTTTCTTCCTCCTTTGGGGAGTCAGCTTACATTGAAAATGCAACATTTTGCCTGTGCACACAGCAGAGGGGCTAAACATCCCCCACCTCCCCAAGTTTACTGTCAAAATACAACATTTAGCACTTTGAATATACAAGTAAAAGTGTGATACCACTCAGTATATATTTGCTGAACAACTAGAAATGAAGTTTTGGGGTTTTTAAAAATAATATAGACTAACAACCCTCAACCCGTTACCATCCGTAGCAAAATTTCTGTTTCAGTACACACCATGAGTTCTGCAAGTTTATGAGCCCTCCCGCTTTAAGACACAATCCAATTTTTAAACAATTGGGTGTGAGGGCAAGAAGGGAAATAAAGAAAAAAAACCTAAACCACCTCTTGCTGCCAGCTGTTCCATAACCATTTGCTACAAAGCTTTTTATGGCTGAAGCAGCGGCTGTGGCCAAGGGCAGGGCTTGAACCCTGGACTATATGGACGATTAACACAATAGTCCCTTTACCTTCAAAATTCACTTCCAGAGTTTCTTTGTCCTTTCTAAAAAACTTTTGGGACTTGCACGGTCTAGGAAATGCCAAAAAAAAATTTGAGTATCCTTTCAAGTGAGTAAGAAAAGCATCTGTTCTGCATTCCAAGCAAAGCAACTTTTTTTGACTGCACAATCACCAGCAATCAATCAACTCAGACAAACCACCCAATTCCAACAACTCCAGACAGTATGGATGAGACATGGTTTTTTTTATTTTACTATTTTGAGAAAAATCTTACACTCCCCTAGCTGTGAACACTTGCACCTCCATCAGTAAACTAGGAATGGCAGGGCAAGACATGTATTTGCTTAAGTTAAAAAAAGTTTTAAGAAATTCATTTCTCTACTGCATAATAATTGGTGGCTGGGAGGAATTGGTATCGTTGCCCTCAGATTTGATGTTTGGCTCTGCATTTTTACAGCTGAGAAACGGGCTGTAAGAATTTCAACAGCAATCAGTAGAACAGATCCAGGAGGGTTGAGCAGGCAGCACTGTTTCTTCCTCCAAGGGAAACGTCTCTGAGGGATCCACTCCCGCAGCTGGTGAGCGTGATGCATGGAGGTGGCATGCCTGGCCCCAGCAGGAAATTGGAGCAGTGGAGATTTTTCTCCAGGCAAAATTCATCCTCGCCCAATCTCAGGCTTTGCAGACACTCAACAAACAAGGAAAAAAGCAGAAAAAACTAAATAGAAAAAAAATATATACTACTTCAGTGCAAACCATAACAGTTCCAACAGTAGTACGCTACTGTTACAGCCCAGGGGCTAGACCATCAATCAGTCTAAGTTACTGTAGATTCAGCCACAGCTCCAGTAGATCTCGGCAGAACCACCTCAACCAACGGTACAAATTTAGCTGCGGGGGCACAATCCCTTTTTCTGTCAGATTTAAGGGGGAATACAACACAGTTTGTGCTGGCTTCCCGCATTCAGCTCTCTGATGCAAGTATGTGCTCTGCTGTCTTGTCAGCAGCACTACAGCCGCAGGGTTCAGTCCAAGGGCCAGGCCACTACCAGAGGGCTCCTAATACAGCCCCAAGCAGTGCCTCGGAGAGGGGCTGGGGAGAGACATCTACTCAGTGTTCAGCCTCTGCCGAGAGCAGTCATGAGAAACCTGCCCGTTTCTTCCACAAAGGGTGTGAGAACCAAGTTCGTTGCCCTCTTCTTTCTTTCCCAGAAACGGTGCCGCCAGCACAGGGCATGCTGGTGTTATTTTCATCCGCTGGTTGTGAGGGATATCACTCTCCTTTGCCTTATTTATTCAGTCCTCTGTTGCTCTGTAGCCTGAAGAACCTTTCCTTCCTTTCTGCAGTGTCCACGAGTAAGTTTCAGACAGTGTTTTGTACAGGTTTCCTTTTTTACAAATTTCATATTTCTTAACTAATTTCGATTTTAAAACCCCCTTTCTTCAAAATTTCTTTCTACACCCCTTTCAATGTTGTTTGCATTGTACTCAACACTTTTCCTTCTTTTCTTTCTTTCTCAGTCTTCCTTTCTACTACTCCATTCACTTCAGTTCTTACACAAACATTTTTATTCAGCATTTTGAAGACATGGGTGAAATTCAAATCACAAGCACCCATCAGATACACAGGGCCAGCTTGAAATATGGTATCTCTGCAAATCTCATACTGGAATATGGCAATGTTTGTGGAGTGACAACCAAAATACACTGAACAGGTGCTTCCTACCAAATACGGTAAAACTGTATTTGGAAGCTTCTTCAGGCTTCCTTTCCCTGGTCCTTCCCCAGCCCCAATGTTTGGTACAGTAACTGTCACCCTGTTCCAACCTCAAGGCCCAAAACATTCCCTGAAGTAGCAAGAATCTCATGAATGTAAATATTTGCTCAGGGTTAAGTTACCAAGAGGGTATTTCTGCTTAGAGCCTGCCAGCTCAAAAAGAAAGAATAAGAAGAGGCCAAGAGTTTAAGAAAACTAGAGCCCGGTGTTAAATTCCTTCATTATAGTCAGACACCTGACTGCTTTTCAGAAGTCTAAAATAAACAGGAGAAACCTCTGACATCCAAGTGTTATTTAGATGCCTCCCTGACTAGTACTGGGACTACTGGACTCTCTGAAATCATATTCTTTAATATGAAGACTGGTAGTCTCCAAAAATCTCCATCCAGATTGCCATGATGACATGTACAGATGCATAAGCTGCACGCATAGGCCATAACCAAACGCTCTGTCCAACGGATAGGGATTGGGCTTCCAATAACAGGCTGATATCTAACCAGAGTCCGAAGTGTCAGTGTGTCATGGCATAGCCTTTTCTAGCAATTAAGTACCTCTCAGTCGCCCACTCACCTCCTCCCCCTTCCACAGTGCAGGACGAGAAAGGAGCTAGAAAAAACCCCAAGGAACGCTCATGAAGTTGAGATAAGAACTATTTAGTAATATAAATGAAAATCATAGCAATACTAATACTAACAATACTTCTACTAATAAGTAATTAAAACAATAGAAAATAGAACATATGATACAGTAGCTTAGCATGCGCCAACCAACATACAGCCATGCCCCAGAGCAGCGAGCAGTTCACCAGCCCAAGAGCGGGGAGAAACACCACCCCACACCCCACTCCACCCCACCAACTTCCGGCCTCCCAAACTGCCATGTGCATACTCAGCCTGACACACCATGGAATGAAACAAATCCCTTGACCGCTCTGGGCCAGCCAGCTCTGTGTAGGACAGGAGCTTGTTCCTGCCCAAAACCAGCACACGGTGTTTTAGTCTTTCACATTAACTGAGCATAATGAGTACCGTAAATTAACAGTAGAGGTAGCTACACTTCAAGCAGTGGCTCGGTATACTCAGCGACAGAATATGCAAGATGCGTGAAGAGAGAAAAATGGCAAATACAATGCAGCCCAGCAAAAAAATATTGTCTCCTTGAATTTTCATTAAGCTAAAGAATTTCTAAGCAGTGGCAACAAACCAATCTCTGAAGAAATTTAAGAACCAGAAGGGAGATACTTCAGCATTTTAAAATATAAAATCAGCAATATAACTATTCATGGCCATACTGAAATTCATGAGGACCTACAACATGTAGCAGTTCCTCACTTCTCACAGCAGTTGCCAGTGGTCTGCTCCATCCCCCTCCGTTAACGCCATGAAGATTGCATCATGCCAAGTGATGCCTTTTCCTACTACTAACAACAGATTTGAAGAACTCGAATTGTACATTACTCCATTCACTGCCTGATGACAGCTTCCTGCCCGCCGTCAGGAGCTTGCTTCAGAACATCAATCAATACTTCCAACACATTTAAACACTCCAGAAGAGCCTGTGCAATTTAAAAACTTAGAAATGGTTATTGCCTTTAAGAACAGTGAGCTCTCTAGAAAGTCATCAGCATTTAAGGCAGACACAAAAGTTGGTAAGCCTCTACATATTTTTTAAAGACAAAAAGGCTCTTCCAGGCTATTACTGCCCAACACAAGTACAGAGTGGGACCCACAAAGGTTGAATGTCCATCTGGCCAGCCTGTCGGGGATGCCATGCAGCAGGAAGGCCAGACTTCCCAGTCCCACCACCAATACACATTACATCATTCAGGCTGTACCAAGTGCCTTAATGCAGGAGAAAAATCTGTTCTGCAACATTTTTATGCTGACAGTTGACTGTCAAAAAGCCATGGTTTTCAGAATTCATAACCAAAACACTAATCATACTAAGAGGGAGAGAAGAAAGATGGAGAAAAGCATCCTGACAATATCTGAAGGGTTATTCAGACAGCCCAACTCTGAGGCAGAAACCTCAACCTTCTGCCAATGGAGCTTCTGGAGGTGACGAGTTGGATGAGTTGATGAAATTGCCTCTCTGAGCTCCCCAAGGACGCTTCAGGGAATCCTGCATGAGATGACTGAGTTGTAAACAACCTACTCTCTGCAACTTTCCTACCCAATTCCTTATCCAGCCCTCCCACAGCAGTCAAATCACTGGCTTGCTGTCCCACACCAGGGTTTTAAGCCTGGCCAAATAACAATTGCAACCTACAAAACAAGGAAGCGGGTAATACCAATAAACTCTGAAATGCAATTGCATTTCACAGAAAGACAAAAATAGCAACAAAAGTCAGTGACACCAGAAGAAAAAGCAGGGAGAACAGCATTTTGAGAGGTAGCAGTCAGGGACAACAGAGGCAATGTGCTTTAAATAATGCCATTTAAACTCAGTAACTTAACCCTGAGAAGCCAGGTGACAACTGCACACTCTGGGTATTTCTCATGGTGACTACTGCCAGAAGAAGCAACAGCCATACCAAAGAGGGAATGGAAATGAACATCAGGCTGTCGCTCCATTTAGCACTGCAGGAGAAGACAGTGTGCGTTTGCATTTCTTCTCTGCACTGACTGCTATAGCATTCTCCCTGTAGCTAGGTAAAACACACAGTATATCAGTACCAGACACTTCTAATGACAGCCAATACAGATAGAGTGAAAAGCCACAGTGAAAAAAAATTCAAAGACACATTTTTAAGACACTGCAAAGCATAAAATGCAAATATAGTTACACTAAACCTCACTTTTAGGAGATGGCTGGGGAATGGGAGGGGGGAGAGTAGAGGGAGGAGCAAAAATTTCCATTGGAAGAACTTTCCAGTGTACCTCCACTATTGTTCCACCAACAAAGGCCTTCTCAAATTTCACTTATAACCTCCAACCCAGCCAGAGTTCCGTGCTGTGGCTGACTGCCTTCCAATTACTGTACACTCCAGAGAATACAACACTAATCTGCAAACATCTATTCCCAATTCCATTGTGCATTTTCACGGTGCAGGTCTGTGGTCCTGTGCTTGGGAGAACCAGGCTCAGTGGGGATTTTGAAGGGATCGGCAGAAGACAAGAAAATGCGAGACCTGAGAGCTGGTAGTGGGTACGCAGCGTGGCTTGAGAGCTGCCACATCATGGAAAGAACTAGCTGAGGAGTTCAATGATACTCCCTCATAATTTCTCTCTCCTATCTCTCACTTGTACTTGTCCACCTTATCTCAGACTATCTGAAAAAAATATGAAGTTAGTTTTTCACTTAAAAGGAAATTTCAACTAGTTCAGAGAATTTGGAAAAAGAGACATATTTTGCAAATCATGATGCAAGAATCATAAACCAAGGTCTCTCAAGTGAAACATTCATTTTCACATTGAAATTTGATAATGCTGACAAAAATGAATACTGCAGTAGTTATTATTACTTTTAATCTATTTACACTCACTATTTACTCCACTCAGACAAGTTAACATCTATATAATCAATAGCTAAAATCTCTAACACAGTATCTGTATCCTGAGAGCTAGAAGTATTTATTACTCAGGTTTTACCAACCCCCTCTTTTCAACAGTTTCCTCAGGTTTTCAGTATTTAGTAAAAGAAAAATATTTTAAATGTTTACAAAACAGCTTGAAGAAAACTAATCTTACTCAAAAGCATTTTACAAGTTTATAGCTTTAGTGAAAACCAGTGCACAGTCACAGGGGAAAAAAAGCATCAATCACAACATCATTGCATTTACACACTCTGCCTTTTCAATCCTACAGACCACTCCGTCACACTCACTAACCAGAGCAGGACCACTTGCACCAATATTACTGATTAAATAACAAGACCCCTAAACTGAACAATTTGAAAAAAAAATATGCACTGATTATCATAGGGCTGGGTTGACAGCAATTGACAAGCTTCAGCCAGAAACGCCCAATGTTCGTGAGCTGAACATTTTACAGACAAAGCTGTTCCCAACAACCTCCTACAAAAGTTATTCATTGTTCATTAAAAAACAGCAGGAGATAAAGGGTTTTAGATAGCATTTCAGAGGGCAGCAGTCCCCACATCACACCATCTCACACAGCCTGTTTGTGAACAAGGCTTCCCCAAAACCAAACACATAGCAACTTCATCAGGATGCTCTGAGTATAAAACCACTGGGATGCTTTGAAACACGCAGGCACAAAGCCTGTCTTTGAAAAAACTGCACTGCAAACAGTGCACAAGTAAAAAATCATCACCTTAGGTCCTGGCTTCCCAAGTCTTTCCCTCCTGGTGTCCCAGGGTTTTGACAACTCACTTCCACTGCTACTGACCTAAATCGGTCTTCCCTGTTCTGATGCTACAGAAGCTAATCCCATACAAGAAGCCATGAGGACTACCACCACTCTATTTTCATTCCACCATTTCTACTGGTTTGAACATAACATCCTCTCTTGCATCTCTTGAGACACTTCAAGACCAAATAAGCTTTGAAGTTCCAACCTCCTTGCACATTATCACCTCAGTCAACACTTCGGGGACACCCACAAGAACTCTACAGGTCACTTATCTACACCACATTGTACTTTCTCAAGGAAAGGGCAACCTAGTGTCAACTCCCTGTCTTTCTTCCCCATCTGTGTGGAAAACACCTGACAGGACTTGCACCTGCACATCTGGAAAGAAGCAGAGCTCTGGGAAGCAAGAGTCCTGGCTTCATTTTCAGCAAGAGTTTTAGATGCAAGGAGCTGCACCAAAGGGGACTGGACAATGACAATTCCAGCTCCATTCAAGGATGATTTAAGCCAGGACTATAAAAACAGCACATTTGATCAAGGTCACAAGAGCAAGCAAGCTTAGCCTCTACAGACTTCTGTTAGATCACGGCAGTCTAGGTGCTGTAACCCTAAAAACAGAAATAACTCTCACCAAAGACAATACAATCAACAAAACTACATATTCACACATACGGTGGGATATGTATAGCACCAATCTATAAGCATGTAACATTGAGAGCCCTGACTCCTTCTATAACTAATGGACAGAGAGGCTGCTAGCCCAGGTACTCCAGCTCCTGCAGGCTCCAGTCCAGACCTCTCTACAAACTTAATGCACTGAAGATGGGTACCCAAGTAGTTCAGGAGGTGCCAGAAGTCCAACTGAATGTCCCTAGATCCAGGACAGATGGGGAACCTCAGCAGGTCTGCAACTCATCATGATCTTTCTTGGGTTGATCCAGCCTTTACCTACCCAAGAAGCAGGGCTGAGAAACAATTTCCAGTTTTTTAAAAATAAGGATTTATTTCTTCAAAAGAAGGAATTTCCTTAAACTCAACTTCATTTCTATCATTTTTCTCTAGCTTTATTATGGTAAGGATACATACAATCCTTACCAATATGTCATAACTGAGCTAAATCAGGAACAAAACCAGCTTGCTTATTTCAGGGTGTGATCTTATAAACACAGCTCTGCTAGTTGGAGTATGATCTGCATAACTGAAACATCCTAATAGTAATGTTAGGACTAGCTTTCTATTAAAAATAAACTTCTTATAAAGAATGCAAGAATACTTTTATCAATGTATTTGTCACCATACATACCCTACTTACATTCTGCATACTTCTCCACTCAGACAACAAAACCAATTCTGCTCATTAACAACTGTCAACAGTCTCTTTCCACTCTTTGGTGCTGCTGCGTATCAGGCACTGCAAGAAGTGGCTAGTCCCAGACTCTTTTAAGCCCTAAAGCTTGCAAGGCAACTAAGGTGAAGTACATCCCTTTAACACAGTTTAACGACTCAATATTTAGAATAGAAAATATGACTTAGGTACTGAGGTTTAAAAAACAGCTTCAGTGTATGCAGCCAACTTTCCAAACACCAATCTCATAAGGTTTTCAGTGCTTTTTTTTTCTTGCCTTTTTTTTTGCATGAGAACATAGGGCTTACAAGAACAGGCAGCTAAATGCAACAGACCATTATGGCTCAGAGATTTCCACTCTGCAACTAGAAATGGTTTACATTATAAGTACTAACAGCTCCAAGAGGTATTTCAAAAGGAGAGAGCAGAGAAAAACTGGGCATTTTGTAAGGGCCTAAATATGGATCGGCAGGAAATACCGGTTTTATGTGATTTTAGGAGAACTAAAAACATATTTACACAGCACAGTACTGCATTTACTCTAAGGTGCAGTCTCTGAGCACTGTCAGCCGTGCAGGGAAAAGGTGCCTGCTCAGGTGCCTGCAGACAACCACCAAGCGTCCAAGGGAAGCACGGTGGTGTAACTGACCGCAGCCAATGCTTCACCCCCACCAAGGTGGAAGACAGGGCAGCAGTATTTGCCACCTCAGCTGAAGAGCTCAGGCCTAAAGGGGGCTGTTTTGGATCTCGGTGACAAGGGTTAGAAACACGCCAGCCCGCTCATAGAGGGAGAAAAATTCAAGCGTCGTCCCGGATCCGTTCGGGCTGCTCCTCTCCAGGCCGCACCCCTCGCGCGGGGCAGCCCGACTCCGCCGCCGCCCGCCGCTCCGTGCCGTGCGCACCACCATGCCCGGCTGCCCGCTGAGAGAGCAAAGGCGGGTGGGGAGGAGCAGGCAGAGGAGGGCCCTGGCACTGGGCGCAGCCGCCTGCGGCACCGCCGGGACCGCACGGAGTCCGCCAAGCGGCGACGGGAACGGGCGGGCGGGCCGCGCTGCCCCTCCGGCCCACGCACACCTGAAGCGGAGCCAGGCCAGGGGCCGGCCCTCCCTCCACACGCGCCGGAGGGACCCCGCGGACCCCACCCCGCCGGGACCCCTGGCCGCTCCGCTCCCCCGCCCGGGCTCCCCGCGGCCCCTGGCCGCCCTAGCCTCCGCCAAGGAAAAAACTTGGCGAGCGGGCGCGGAGCTCGCACGAACTGTCTCCCCAGCGTCGCGGCAGCTCACCGAGCTGGCAATGGGGCCCGGCCCGGCATGCGGCACGGGGGGCTGCAGCCTTACCCTCCGGCTCCATCTGCTCCCTCTGCGGCGCTCCGGCGCTCCCCGAGTTTCTGCGAGCTGGGCCGAGCGGCGCGCCGGGCTGAGCGGTTACAAAGGCGGCCGCCGAACGAGGGGGGTGGGTTTCCTCTCCCTCCCACTGCAGCTGCATCGCGCCATGAGGCACCGCGAGCGGGACAAGGCGCCCCCAAAGGCGGCGGAGGCGGGAGGCGCTCCCGCCGCCGCCGCTCGGCCCCGCGACGTCCACCCAGCTTCGGCCTAGCCCAAGCAGCCAGGGGGGCACGCCGGGAAGAACCGCGCCGGCTGCCGGGGGACCAGGTGTCGCTCCCAGCCTGGGGGCGGCCGCGGGGGAGGAGAGCACCCGCCCGGCCTAGCACTTCGTTACGGCTGGGAGGCGGGGGCCCCGCTGCACGCTGCAGTGGGGGCGGGGGGTGTCTGCTGCCCGTCCGGCCTGCCGAGAGGCTGAGTGTAAAGGATGTACACCGCTTGCGTGTCCCCCGGTGACGGCGCTGCAAGGGGCCAAGCCGAAAACGTCCTCTGCGGACAGAGAGTCGTGTCCCGCTCCCCCCACGCAAGCCGGGTGGGCTCCCGGAGGCCCGGCCTGCTGGACGCAGCTGGCCAAGAGGAAGGGACTTGCAGGCCCCTTGGGCTGCCCGTGCACACCTTAGAGAGGGTTCTCCCTGCTTCATTGGTCAAGAAATAGGAAGCATCCCCAGGACAAAGCCCCAGATCACGTCAAAAGTAACAGGCTTCCAAAAGCTATGGGCTCCGGCACCATCAGTTGTCTTCAGAGCCAAAAGCTCTTCGGTGCAGCTGCTGTGGGCAGCTGTTGGGCACGTGGTGAGGTCCAGCTGAGACTGCAGGTCCCAGGGCCATGGATGGCTCCCCAAACTGGCATCCTGTCCTTCAGTTACATGTCAGAGAGTAATTTGGACACAAGCCCTGTCATTTGGTCCCCTCAGACAACCAACCCCTTCCCACCTCCCAGAAATGCACCCCAAGCCATAAGGTCTTTCAGAGGTTCTTGAAAAGTCAAACTCGGAGACACCCCGCCTCATTTCTCTGTGTCTCTGTCAGGGAGCAGGATCGCAGCTAAGCGAGGGGTGATGCTCTTAACTCTCAGAAAGCTCTCCTTTAAACACCGACCTCACCTGGAAAGGCAGGGGTTTACGGTGGGGCAGCACACTGCCCACTGAGCACTTCACCAGCACGGCTCTCATGACCCTCTGCCTGAGGAGGACAGCAAGTTAAGATCTTGCAAGGAGTGAATAATACTGAGCAAAACAAATGTAGCTTAACAGCATATATCAAGCAGTCTGTCTCTGAAAGAACGAGACCATGTGAAATTGTCATCACAAAGGCATTTATCTTCAGCAAAAATATGTAAAACAGTAAATTCAAAAGTTAACTATGTTGGGCTTCAGTCTATTTTTATCACCCTGTCACTGGTTGTTGCTCCTTATCTTTCCCCTGAAATGTTCAGCTTTGATGTAGGCCCCATTGTGGAAATACACTTTCAGGTAACTTCAATAGTATGGTGGAATGGAAGAATATTTTTGTGATGAAATTCACAAAATGGATTTTTTTTTTACTAATTATTCCAGAATAAAAGAAGTACCTGTGCTAGACTACATCTATGAATAAAGCAGAATATGTTTATATATGTTAAACCAGAATAAGAAAGCAGATTTATCAGTAATGAACCAGCTTGGATTTCTTGATGTTACTTTTGAAATCCTACCTCAGAGTATTAATATACATGTACAAATATAATTTACAACAAACAATTTCTGAGATCAGACTCCCTGCATTTATTGCTGTACAAAATGGTTATAGCCCCCTGGAATGAGTCCTGTCTGTAGGACAGTGAGGCACGTCAACTCTAAAGTACTGTCACCAGAGAAGATCTGACTTTACCAACTATTGCTACATGGCTATAAGATATAAGGGATTTTCAGCAGCAAAAACAAAGTTGAAAGTTGTTGCAAATTACCCAGGCTCCTTGCTTTCAAGAAAGCAAGGTCCATGCTATCAAGTATAAAGCTGAGACAAACAACTGTTTATTTTAAGAATTTAAGCATATTTGATATAGCACCAGAACATGAAATAACCAGGGTTCTTTAAAAGGATCATTTTATTTCCTGTACAATTCTTTCTTCACCCTAGCCAGCATTTTGGCTTGATTTGCTGGGGTTTTTTGTTGTTTTGTGGGTTTTGGGGGGTTTTTGATTTGGGTTTTTTTTTTTTTTACAGAATTAGAGCATTTTTCATTGCAGGTGCTCTCAACTCTTACATTCCAGGCATTTGCAGTATTTAATTTCTGACCAGAATCAGTTGAGTAATTCTGGAGAGAGTTTACAATTTAGAGAAAACATTAAATTGCAGCCATTACTTTTGGCCAGCTAAGATTGTAATACAGGGCCAGTATAAGTTTCTTCACATCTAAGAATAAGCCATTTCTTCAAGCAAGGTAAGTAATTTGGTGTCAGAGAGCAGTTTCAGTAGATAAGAAACAAAGAAAGGCTCTTTTTTGCAACTCTGCTAGAGAGTTGAAGGAATAAAAGCTACTGAGAAGGTAGGCTGACACTACTGGCAAAAAAAAAAAAAAAAAGAAAAAGTACAGAATTGATTTAAGAACAGGGAGGTGTTTGCTGGGACACTTCCTCTAAATACTGTAATTTCCCCCCCTGACTTGCGAGGCATCCAATCCTTCAAAAGTGTGAGGAACAAAACCTGGGCTTGTGCTTTGTGGCACCGTTTATGACTCTTCAGTAAAAGCACAGGACTCGACCTTTTGTTGAGCTGCAGGCTGTATATCCATATGCAGCTATGTTAAGCCCATTCTCTCCTGACCTGGCTATCTCAGGTAACCAAGCTGTTTCCCTTCAGTCTCTCATGAAGGAAGTAATGATAGGAATAAGTGCATCTTGTCAATATTTCTGCCACTTCTGCTGTTCTCAAGCTTAATCTTAAAGTCAAAGCTTCTATTAAACAGAACAGAAACTGATTGGCAAACTTCTGTGTTGAACTGGATCTTGCTAAGCACCTTAAACTTTTAGTTTTATTAAATCTTACTTGTAAATGCAAATTGCACTTTGTACCCAGTAAAATATATTACTTTCTTTAAGCTTTGAGGCACTGGGCAATGTCTGTTGAATGTGGTCTTTATTTGTTTTCAAATCCTTGATGTCTAATGCACATGTATGCAAGGGTAAGAGAAAAGGGTCAATAAAAGCAGTTAGTAAAGCTAACACAAATTTTCATTCTTTCTCTCCCCAAAAGAAAAAAGTTGCCTGTCACATTGCATTAAAATTCTTTAATAAGAAGAGCTCTCTCAACACAAGTTAATTCTCCCTCATGGTAGGCTGTGCAGTTAAATAAGGATTGCCATTTCATGCCCAGGAAAGATAAGTCTAAAGAGGGTAAAAATAATCTCTTATACATTTAATGAGGCATTGGAGACCAAGAAGCTAAGCCTTTGCAAATACATGGATTTTGTCTGACATGCTTTTCATGTAAGAGATGCATGTTGTGTTCTCTTCCGGATGATGTAATCCTCAGGGTGACCCTCATGTGCTTTTGCCATCATATGACACTCTACTGAATATACAAAGTTCCTTTGTGTACAGAGTCCTTATTTGTAACTCAGAATTTTCATCAGAGCCTTTTTTTCCCTTCCTTTCTGAAAAGACTACTTCTCATTTGAAGATGAAGATTTGAAGATTATTATAACATGTCTTTTGAGTATTTATGCAATCCCATTTCCATGAATTTGAAGCTGAGCCTTTTCACTTGCAGATAAAGAAGTACTGCTTTATTTCTCAGTCACAATAAGATTAAATCAGCTTTTGAAAAAAAAAAAAAATTATGGCAGCACTGAAACTGATTCTGTTGCTTTCACTTTAAATTTGTAAAAAAGTGGAAAAAGATGATTAATCAAAGGTAGCTTTCAAGGGGAAATATTTTTAAACTGAAACCCTACTGAGGTAAGGTTTGGGGTTTTTTTAATGATGCTTTAGGCAAAAGCAAGTTTATTCCATATTCACCAACACCAGTTACCAGTGCAGCCAGTAATCCAGAGGGAAAAAAAACGCAAACAGAACAACAGAGAGACAAAAATAAGGAACTGCAGGTAAAAGTAAAGCAGTCTTTCATTCAGGAAACAAGTCCTGTAGTAGTTTTTATGTTCTGGCACAAGATTTTATAGCGGAGTGGAATACTCTGTATTTCATCTCCACTTCATAAAGCAGTTGAACTTAAATATTTACTACAGCTTGTATTCTGAATCAGTATTAATTCTCCTTAACACTGAGGCATTTCAAATCCTGGACTTTCTAATCTCATTGGTATTGTTTATACAACAGCTTAACATTTTTTTCATATAAATTGATGCAGATCTTCTTAAGGTAATTTACATCATAGTTGTTATCTGGACCCTCTGAAATCAGAACTAGGTTCATTCCACAGATAATGAATGATCCGAGTGTGTCACCTCTTTCCAGAGTCTGATCTTCACAACAAAAAATGTTCTTCTTGGAGTCCTTAAGGAGAGCAACAGAGCCATTCTTCATCTTTGAAATGCTTGGCTGGGGAAAACAATAATCGTGTTGCCATTACATGACAAATAACAATGAGTTACATGGATCCACTTGCTTTCTTCTGTGTCTCAGGTGCAAAGTGATGGTCGTACCTTAGATCATTAGGGGCTCCTAATACCCTGATCAGAAAAGCTACACTTAGTCTGTGACTATCCACACCCAGAGGAGAGGATGATGAGGATGATGAAAGGCCAAGTGCAAGGTCCTGCACCTGGGTCAGGGCAATCCCAACTACAAGTACAGGCTGGGTGGAGAATGGATTGAGAGCAGCCCTGAGGAGAAGGACTTGGGGGTATTGATGGACGAGAAGCTGAACATGAGCCAGCAGTGTGCGCTGGCAGCCCAGAAAGCCAACTGGATCCTTGGCTGTATCCAGAGCAGCGTGGCCAGCAGGTCGAGGGAGGGGATTCTCCCCCTCTGCTCTGCTCTTCTGAGACCCCACCTGGAGTGCTGTGTTCAGCTGTGGAGCCCTCAGCATAAGAAGGATATCAACCAGTTGGAAGGAGTCCAGAGGCAGCCACAAAGATGCTCAGAGAGCTGGAGCACTTCTATGAAGAAAGGCTGAGAGACTAGGGCTTGTCCAGCCTGGAGAAGAGAAGGCTCCAGGGAGACCTTACTGCAGCCTTCCAGTACCTGAAGGGGGCCTACAAGGAAGCTGCAGGGGGGTCTTTTTAAATGGTCTGTAGTGACAGGACAAGGGCTAATGGGTTTAAACTGAAAGCAGGGAGATTTAGATTAGATATCAGTAAGAAATTCTTCACAGAGAAGGTGGTGAGGCACTGGAACAGGTTGCCCAGAGAAGCTGTGGATGCACCATCCCTGGCTGTCTTCAAGGCCAGGCTGGATGAGGGTTGGAGCAACCTGGTCTAGTGGAGGGTGTCTCTGCCCATGGCAGGGGGGTTGGAACTGGATGATCTTTAAGGTCCCTTCCAACCCTAACCATCCTATGATTCTATGAATGAGGCGGTGTTACTGACCTCTTTAGCTAAGAGTCAACAAGTGTGGCAGCCAGCAGACTCTTGATCTCTTAATGCGTCTGCGTTTGCTAGCTGCAACCAGGATGTCAAGCGTAAACTTATGAGAGAACACAGCAGTGTAACAGAAACCTCTGTGCATATATTAGATTCTGTTTACTGCAGGTTTGCATTTATATTTTTAGATTACTGAAAGCTGTAGACTTGTCAGACATGCATATTCATCTGCAGAATTGGGGATGAACTTGGTGACCCTAAGGTCCTTTATTTTGTATCACATTATAAAGCAAATGAGGAGTTATAGCTTGTCACCATTCTATTAAACATTTCCAAACACTTACTTTCATACTACCATCAAAACCAAGATGAATTGAATCATCTGACATGGCACAGATGCACTGAAGGTGATATTTTTCAAAAGCAATGTCTTTCAGGAACATAAATGCCTTTATTCAAAATAAAAAGGACAGAGGTACCTAAATGATCATAGTGTTGGACACAATATAGGTTAAGCATTTTCAAAAATTACTAGTTACATATTTAAATAATCTAAAGGGCATTGTAGATTTTACCCCAAAGTTTTCAGTAACCTAAAATCACCCTAACTGAGATTATGCCTGTGTGTTGTTTTGATTAAGGAGGTACTAAAACTGGAATCTGTCAAACAAGAGAGGGAAATAGTGTTTTTCTGGGCACCATTAAATAAGAAATTGACTCCAGTTTTGGTCTGAAAGAGGCTAGAAATGTTGACTTTTAAGAATTGCCACAATGCTCTGGCAGACAATAAGGTTTAGCTTTTAAACAGGAAGAGAGAATAGCGGCACTTGATTTTTGTCATTCTGGTCACTGTTAAACTGGGTTCAGAAACAAAAAACTGACTTGTTTTGAATTTTGATAAAGACATTCTCACCTCTTTCTTTATGTTAGTCTAAATACATCACATTGATTATGTAATTGTTCCATGATAAGGTCGGCACTGCAAATCAGTTCAAGCCACAATATTTACTAGAATGTATTTACTCTGAAAAAAACCCATCAAAATTATTAGTACAATATTTATGTAATTTATTACTAAATCTTTCAGACCACAATATATATATCCTTTAAAATAGATTCTTTTTGACCCTTCATGAAACTCCTAAAAGGTTCTCAAAAAGTAACATTCTTACACGATCATTTATAAAAGTTTCCAACCAACCATCACCAATTGCTCTTCTCAGACCTGGGATCTTGATGAATGCAATAATATCAAGAATTACCCACAACTTAACTCCTGCAGCCCTCAAAGCTGCCCTTACAACCACATTTTAATACAGTGATAATTACAGTTCTGCCCAGCTTAACTAGGCCATAAAGCAGAGTGGGAAAGAAAGCAGAGTGGGCTGCGTATAGCTTCTGCCCTGCAACGATGTACCTATTTTCTGTCACATGGAAGATCTTCTGCCGCATCTGTCCCCAGGAAAACAGGTAAGTAAACCTGATTTATTAAAGCACAGTCAATTTGCATTTCCTCTCTTCAAGGAGTCAGATGGCCAACCCTCTCATAGACCTTATTGGGTGGGCCGAATCAGCATAAACATCTTACGTGACCTCTTCAAAACCAGTTTTTAAAATCTAATCTAATTTATATACTTGTATGAAGCCCGAAATTCCTTGAAAGTCAGAATCTACGAGTAGCTTTTTAGCCAAGGACTTTTTTTTCTAAATCTTTATCTACTGAATTATATAGTAGATGTAATTTTTACCTTGTGCATACATTTTGGATATACTTAATGGACAAAGGATGGTGGACTATCTGTTTTTCTTTATACCTGTATTTTCTTAGATGTCACTGTAATGAGAAAAGGCAGGCTTTAAGTAGCATGGTCTTAACTAGGGATCCGTTTGTGAGGCTTAAATACACCAGCTATTCTACCACATGACCACTTGTGAGGGATAATATATAACTGAAGATGAATTACAGACCCAAGGTTGGAGTTTCTGGAGGAATTTCTTTAAATCTTACAGAAATCAAGTCTTTCCTGGAGCGCATATAATTATTAATTAAATAAGAGAACTATTTACTACTTTTGATGTAGTAGGTCCATCACCTGTTCAGAAATGATGCCAATTTTATCAGGTATACCACTGGAATTAATTACTGTTGTTCCTCCGTTAGCACTAGGCAGCAAAACTTCACAAACCAGTGAAACTAGGCTTTTCATTTTGGTACTTACAATTCAGTCATCTACCTTAATATGCTCAACTTTTCTTCCCATTATTATGGAACTAGATGATCTTCAAGGTCCCTTCCAACTCAAACCATTCTATGACTCTATGATTATTAAGAACAGAGTAACCTATCTCAGATGTTTCTCCACCAATGTCCAGAAAGGAACAACACATGTCTGTGTGTAAATCCTTTCCACAAAAGAGAGGAAGACTCCATCTCTGTGAAGACTGAGTTAATAAAAAAGGAAAAAGGGGCAGAGTAAGTGCAAGCCATTAAATTTAGATGCTTTCATTGTATTTACCAAATTCTCATTAAACATTCTTGGTCAAATTTTTGCCCATATCTCTATGGACATCCACATCCTACCACAATTCCATAGCAAAGTTCCGTTCTCTTTTTCTCGGCTTCATACCTTAATGCTCTCCACTGAAGTCTACGTTTTTATTCAGCCTTACCCCAGAGACAGGCTGTTTGGCACCGGAGGCTGTTTTTTACCAGATGGTAAAAGCATCTATCTTATTATTTCTCTTATGTGAAGAGTGATAGTAACCAAAAAGGTACACCGTGAGTTCAGGTCCAGTGCAGAAGAGAGCAAGACACATCTTTCTTCATAACTTTTCAGACTAATTGATCATGTTGTGATCAGACACCGGGTTTTCCTGCAGTCATTGAAAGAAGGGGAAAAGAAAGATCTTTAAGTAAGGCAATTACTATTGGAGGCATAATGAGTATAATGAGTAGGGGACACAACGAAAATCAAAGCACATAACACTACATACGTGAAGCTATCCTATCTCTGAATGATTCAGTGCATGGCAGAGCCCTGAGCTGACAGGTACACCTTTCCCAAAGTGTATGTTGAAGCAAACTATAACAGAAACAGCAAGAAAAAAAACAATGAGGAGACCAGAGATGCAGGAATTCACCATTACTCTTTAGTGGAAAATAGTTTAGGAGTGGCAGGAAGCCCAATGTATGTCTCCATCAGCTCTCAATCTTTTCCCTATCATTTGCAAAGCAAGAGCAGATTCCTGGTTCTCTGACTCCTAAAAATAGTGTACAATCCCAAACAGTGATGACATGACAGGGAAGAAAGCCAAAGCACGACAGCTTGTATAAAATTCCACATTTAATTTTATTCTATAGGCCATGCATGTGTGGCCATGCTATCCATTAGGCAATGAGATTAATTTCAATGGGTTTAGCTTTGTTCCTCTCTGTACAATGGGACCCCATATCTGCTGCAATACCCTCTGCAGTGCCTGCACACCTTTCACAAAGACCCTGTGCAAACTAGTAAGTGGCAAGCTGAAAATATGTAGTACTCACTGATTTGCAGCTGCCTCCCCCAGAGCTGGGTACAGTGTACCGTACTTACCTATGATGAAATCTTGGCCATGCTGTTTTGAAACGGTGCTCTCAGACTCTGGAGTAAGGACGGGCAAAGTGGAAGATGCAGGCTGAGCTCTTGCTGGTTGACAACCCCTCTGCCAAGCCTGTTGACCTAATGTGCAGTTGGAAACAGCTTTTGCAGGCCCACAACCCATTCCTAGTAGGCATTAAAACCAGCGGGCAGGGCAGGTTTCTGGTCACAGCAGGTCCAGTACAAGCCCAAAACTGTTGATGATGTGGCATACACTCAAGAACCAAGCAGAGTTACCAGAGGGATCAAAAAAAAAAAAAAAAAAAAAAAGTCGAAAAAAAATGTCATTGCACTTGTGGTTCCATTTATCTTCTGTCACGTGGTTCTTTGGGTAATCAATTGCCGCAATGGTAACTGTTCGTGCAGCTTTGTCCTAAACCTGCCAAGCCAGCAACTTGTCAGAAGAGCAAAATGTTCAAATGTGCTGTGAAAAGCCATGGGGAACACTGGCAAAGCCCGTCAGGGGAAGAGGCCGTGGGGCTGGGTTGGGGAAGAATTCCTGAGGCACAAGTCAAACCTTTTAGCATGGAAGAAACATGACCACTGTTGCCCTGCTGCCAGCTCACCGTTTCACCGCAGCCAGGCGAGGGTCCTGCGCGCAGCCTGCGCGGAGCCGCCCTGCCCTGTGCTGCCATCTCGTGATTGCCTGCCAGAACTGCTCCAAAGTCAGTGGGTGAGCTGCCAGCCATGCTACTGCGTGTTCCAACATAATAAGGGTATTCCTTTTCCATCGCTTGCTATTCAATTATGAATGGAAGTGTGTCACATCGAGCTGCCAACTGAACGCAAAGCTTTTAAAGTGCTCCTTGCAGGAACACACCCTTAACCTGGAATTAAAGTGTTAACAAGGGTAAATCAACCTGCAGAAGGCCAGAGAGAAGGAAAAAATTATTAGGGAATTCAGTCTTTTTCCCAGTAAACTTCAGTGAACTTATTAATGGTTTGCCTTTTAAAATATTTTAATGTTCTGTAGGCAAGACCTCAAAACTAGCCACTGGCACTACATTTAAGCATTGCCATTTGGGATTCTACAGGGGATTTTTTGTTGTTGTTTTCTGTTTGTTTGTTTGTTTGTTTTCTCCTGTATCCTGATATCTGGAAAAGAGTTACTGGAAAGATGGGAACAACATTTATCTCCCATTCTGGGTTTTCCTCCTCTCCTCTTAGATCACAGTCAATCTTATTTCACAGAGCTGAGATTACAGAGAGGTGTTCCAGACAGTTAGCAGTTTTGTAACTAAGACAGAGCATGAAGGGGCTCAACTGAAAATTTGGTGCTTTCAGCACAAATACCACCCATAAGAAAAAGCTGTTCAGATATTCAGTGGTGGTCAGACTTGATAATACGAGTTAATAGGCACCTTCGTATTGGCCAGATCCTCCAGCCATGCTGCATAAACTGATCTGCTAGTACAAATTTTAACCATCTGTCCAAATTTATGCCTTGATTTGCTGGGCACTAAGAATAAAAAACACAGCCAGCAAAGGTCAAAGAACAAACATTCCTGTCAAGTCTTCAACAGGCAGGTGTCCTGCCTAGCAAGTACCTGGGGATGAGTGGCTGGAAAGCTGCCTGGCAGAAAAGGATGTGGCCAGCTGAATGTGAGCCAGGAGGGTTCCCAAGTGGCCAAGGCGGCCAACAGCATCGTGGCCTGTATCAGGAACAGTATAGCCAGCAGGACCAGGGTAGGGATAGTCCCATCCAGAACTGGGCACTGGTGAGGTTGCATCTCAAATCCTGGGTTCAGTTTTGGGCCCCTCACTGCAAAAGCACTGGTGTGCTGGAGCATGTTCAGAGAAGGGCAACAGAGCTGGGGAAGGGTCTGGAGCACAAGTGCTGTGAGAAGTGGCTGAGGGAGCTGGCAGTGTTCAGCCTGGAGGAGGCTCAGGGGAGACCTTATCGGTCTACAGCTCCCTGAAAAGAGCGTGCAGAGAGGTGGGGGTTGGTCTGTTCTCCCAAGTGACAAGTGATGGGACAAGAGGAAACAGTCTGAAGTTGTGCCAGGGGAGGTTTAGATTGGATATTAGGAAGAATTTCTTCCTGGAAGGGGCTGTCACGCATTGGAACGGGTTGCCCAGGGAGGTAGTGGAGTCACCATCCCTGGAGGAATTTATGACACAAGGTGCTGAGAGACATGGTTTAGTGATGGTATCAGCAGTGTTCGGTTAAGGGTTGGACTTGACGATCTTGAAGGTCTTTTGCAGCCTAAAAGATTCTACGATTCTATGACTTGCACTCTTGCCTCCCCTCTAGTCTCTTGAAGCTCACTTGGAAAAATTGTCTTCACACTACTTAAATAATTTTTAGACTGCCAAGTATAAACAACCACATATCAGAATAGTTGTATTTTGTATCAGGAGCATTAGTAGTCTGTTATCATACAAACCCTGCAACCTTTTTTGTAAACATACCACCACAGTAGACTTAATGGGAGCAACTACAGTTACCTGTTAGCTGTGTGCACCAAATGGAAGCTAAAGGAGGGACTTCCAGTGAGGATGTTGCAGAGATTCAGGCTTTAAATGAAAAAAGCAGAGATGGGCACTACGTGGTTACCACAGTGATATCACAGCTGTGAATATTAAGTTCTAAACCACTCTGGGACTGACTGCCACATTACCCATACCAGTCCTGTGGCCCCCTCTCTGTGGACCTGCCCTGCACTGCTGGCATTCTTGCCTCTCTGCCTTTCTGTTTCTATCCGTGACTTTCTGCGTAATTTCCAGAGGGTACTTAAGGTCACAGATCCCCAGCTCCCCCCAGGAGTGTGTCCACCACTAGGATAAGGTAGCACGTGTTTGGGCTACTGTAGCTTTGGAAGCTGGTACTGACAGACACTGACTTGCCTGGTAGCTTTCCATAGGCAGCTGGGACATTAAACTTATTTCTCTTAATAAAACAACATAGAAACTAATTTAGTTAAAACCATGTTTAAAAGCAACCTAACCTGAGGCTAGTCAGATGTATCTGCTTACACTTGATACTGACATTCAGATAAGTATAGCTGTATTTAGGTTGACTCAGATTAATTAGAAGAAATAGCTTGATATACTTGGATAGGCTTAAAGAAAGAGGATTGCTGCAATCCAGGAGACTTGCATGAGACATTCTGAAACCACACACAAAAGCAGTCAAATATACCAAGGAATACATTCCTCTCCCACACATTCTTTTAATTTTCTTGCATTGTTCCTTCTTTCTGTAGTCTCATGTGTCTCTTCCTAGGCCCTGGTGGCTAATAACTGTGATAGCTGATCCCCTTAAGATGGAGAAATGCACACTATGCATCCTGTACTACCAGACTGCACTAAATTGCCAGCTGCTTTTTTGGAATTGAGTTGTTCCTAGGCTTTATACCAAACAAGCCCTGCCCATGGCAGATTCTGCTGCTCCTAGTTGCTCAACAGTCCTTCTTAATCCATTGCTGCCATTTTTTTCCTTGCTGCCTTTTTCCTATGCAAGTATACCTCTCTTCCCTTCCCCTCCTCCCCGTTTTTTTTCGAATCTGCCTCATGCTTACAACCTTTCCCCCACTTCCGCATTTCTCCTCCTGCCACTTCCCCTTCTCCTCACCCGCCCAGAAACACACCAGTTCTGTGAACAGGGATGAGGGATTGGAGCTCTGGCTGCTTTTGCTAGCTTTTGTCTGCCTCCACAGAAGTAGCATCCCTTCTGAAATACTGGTGAAAACTGGCTTTCAGAGGAATGGGAGAAGCAGCGATGACAATTTCGCCTCCTACAAATGACACAGAGATCGAAGAAGATATATGTGCTGCCCCTTTGCTAGATATTCTGTCAGGTTTCTGGGAAGAACCCTTACTTCCACAGTTATGATGAAGCAGCAGAAGTGACGGTCTCACTTTACATTTCTGGGAAGAGCCTTCCAGATGAGAATGAAGAGTCTAACGCAAGCTAGAAAAGGAATCAGGAAAGCTCATGATAACAATGACTCTAAGGGTAATAAGCACCAAAAGGGAAGGAGAAAAAGACAGTTTTCACTTAGTTTCCACTGCCCAACCAGCTTCTGCAACTAGATTAGAAAGGCAGAACACGAACATCATCATTAGCTCTCGGCCCTTCTCTGGAGAGTAATCCCAGTTCTGCTGTGGACTGTTGATAACTTGGGGGGTTGTGAACGCCACTGAGAGCCTAATGGCATTATGTTATGGAGTTGATGGAAGATACGTTAGTCTCTGCATAACAGGTCTCAGGAGTGTTCTCAGCTATTCCCCACCCTCATTGTTCCAATTAAAGGCTGAGCAAGCTTTTAGGAGATAGTTTTTTTTTTTTACAGAAAGTAAACATTCCAGCTGGTTCCTAAAGTAATGTCTGCAAAGCCCAAAACTCATACCTAATGCCTGCTCAGCAGCTTGCACAAACCCAACAGCCAGATAAGAATCTGCAAGAGCTCAGGTTCATGGGAAGATCTGAAGACATCAGACCTGAAGGCCAAAGTCTACCTTGTCAGGGAGAGCTGATGGAAGACAGGAAGCCTGGTCTGACACTTAACAGCGGTGGCACAGTGTGGTCAAATTTCTTTTGACTTGTCTCTTTGAGCACAGTTAGATGTGCTCATCTCCAGCTCAGTTGGGTAGATGCTTCATCCTGCAACATGACAGCATCTTCAGATACACTGACAGAATTGCACACTGCTCTCAATCTGCCCAGTTACCCAATTTGTTATTCAGATTAAAGCACCTGGACTTAGGCAAGAATAAGTACCAACTTTTTGCAAACACAAGCAGCACAGCACACCGCTGGCATGTCAGGCTGTAATGGTAACTACCAATGCTAGGCTAACCAGCGGTAGCTGCAGCTAAAACATGCAGGTGACTCTGGCAGCAGGTTCCTGTGCATTGGCTGTTCTGGTCATGCTTGAGCTTTCAGTTGTCTGACTCAAGTATTTGCGCTAACAAAAAAACCTTGCCACCCTAAGCACAAAAGGCATGCGTATACTGGCAACAGCTGACAGCTAGCAATTCTGTGTCCTCCGAGAAAGAGAAAACCACAAAGAACTTGCTCTTACAAATCAAATCGTATTTTTGAGAGCTGTTACTAAATAACCACGTGACTACAAGCTAAAAAGAATTAATGCTGTCTCCATCCTAAGAAGGCACAAGTTCAAGCTATTCTTTAGATCCAGGTAAGATCAGCTTAACAAAAACTTCCTCCCCAAGCTGTCAGTTGCATAGGCTCAACAGTCTGTCTTCTCCCTGACAGAGATGTTGGTTTCCTAAATGGAAAGATGTTAAAATGCTTGGTATCTAAGACTTCTATAATTGGCTTAATAAAGGCTCATTGTTCATGTGATGATAACAAGAAGCTACTGTTCTACTGCTGGATCAAATACTTTGATAAAGCCTTGAGCTGCATTATCTTGAATTCCAGGGTAGAAGCCATACAGGAAAATAAGCTAAATAACATTTGACATTAGCAGAAGCTGCCCGAGTGTTTCCTCAATCTAATTTGGAACAAGGATACAAACTGTCCTAGTTAGAAACAGTCTCACCACCAGAAATTAAGGGGAAAATGTTTGTGATTATGAAGTTGTCAAATTGAGTGTTTTCCTTAGCTTTGAGTTAGCAAGCACCTGAATACTAGGAGACTTGTTTAACCTAAAATTTCTATGTAAAATGTAGGGAGCAAGGTTTCAAGGAGAAGATAAAAGAAACTGTCTTTTTAATTCAAGCAATACAAAGCAGTATATACTACAATGAACAGTTGTTTTTCCTTCCTCTTTAAACTTAAACATGGAGATTTGTAATTCCTCAAATACATTACTGTTTGAAAAGCAGAAATAATCAGTTTCAAAAAAAAAAAAAAAAACCCCACACTGTTACTGAGAATGGCTTATGCAAGCACTAGCAATACTTGATTTTTAGAAATTCTGCTCTTTTAATACATGTGGTCTCTTTAAAACTATATACTAAATCATCAGTTTTAGTTTCTCCTGCCTGTTAAGTACATCACAGTACTTAGCATAGGACAGTCACAACTCAACCTGCCAAAATTTGAAAAAGTAAAATCAGATATATTTTAAAAATATGAAGTTGTTCAGGATTCTTGTAAAGAGTCCTGAACAGAGAATTTGTCAGGTAGATTTTTGGCTTTGCAGTGTCCTTCTAACGTGACATTTGACTCAGTAAAAAGCCATAGCATTTGTGGGTTCTGCCCATAAAGTAATTTTCCACTTAGTTAACCAACTCTGACTCTTCCTTGCGAAGCTGGTGGAAATCTGGGTGTGTATACTTATAACTGACTTCAGACTAGCTTAAATCCACTTCATCTATGTGTTGTCTTTTTAAAAAAACCCCACAGTTACTGGATCTAAGACATTTTACAACCACTTTGCTTGATAATTATCAAATCTGATGGCTTAATTAAGAGCAGTATGCCCCAAAATCACAGGGTTGTGTAAGGTAAGGCTGGCTAATGCAGAGTCAATGTACGAGATCAGACCTCGGATTACCTCGGAGATGCCACGCTGAGTATACAAGGGAAAAAAAAGTTCATTCTGCAGCTGCAATAGCTCCTTCTTGGGGAAATTTGCCTTTGCACTGAGAAGCACTAATCCCCCTCCTTTACTAGGAAAGGACAGCAAGTCTCTTGGAAGAAAAGAAATTAACAGGATGAAGTAATCTTTCGAGTAGCTTGTACACAAGTGTTTTTACCAGCAGTGAATGTTTGCTTGAAGCTTTTATATATAAACATTCACTCTAAAACTCACACTAATCAACTAGCTGCTTTGCTTGTTTTTGAGCTCACAGAAGTGATCTGTATAGTTTTGCATTGTTTTTGCTAAGTCCTTGGTTGGAAAAAGTACCTTTTCCTGGTCCTGTAGGTCAGTCTACATCAGCCTTTAAAAAACACAAGAATGTGGCTATATTTTTGAAACTTCCGTAAATATTTGTGTAGCTGAATTTTACCATCTTTTCCAGTGGGATCTCAATTTTCTTCACCTTCATACTACAAAACCAGGTACATGGGGAAGTTCAGGTCTGGTTTTCTCTGTCTTTAGGCATATAAGTACATCTGTAAATCTGCCCTGTTCCTCCTCTGGGAAGTTAGTAGCTTTTTTCCAAGCGTTACTTGCAAGAAACAAATGATCACTGCTGAATTCCTGAATCCATGACAAGCAGGAGTGTTACATTAGCTGGCAGATTCATTTCCCAGAGACTAAATACAGCAACATCTGCAGTCTGGAATGTAGCTGGTGACCCACACTCCCCGATCCCATAGGTGATACTCCCTCCAGGCACTATTTCT
The DNA here is from genome assembly GCA_027574665.1 of Rhynochetos jubatus. Lineage (NCBI taxonomy): Eukaryota > Metazoa > Chordata > Aves > Eurypygiformes > Rhynochetidae > Rhynochetos > Rhynochetos jubatus. The sequence goes on from CM050658.1 coordinate 24,910,939, forward strand.
TCTACACAGAAAAGAGTCAAAGAAACTGATGTGTTAATTAATAGCCATTAACCAGAAAAGATGTTAAGCTAAATATTCTCCTTCTTTTGTTTTCTTATTTTCTTACTAAAGCATTTTTGAATCACAGTGCTTTATTATTTCAACAGGTCTGTTCTTGTTCTTCTGTCATTTGCATGCATATATATTTTAAAAATGTTTCTCCCTTAGATCACCCTGCAGACAAAGCTCCCATTACAGCAAATGGAAAGCTACAATCACAGCCAGTGGCCTAGCAAATATGTTCTGTTAGTTTATTGCACACAAATCAACAAGTATTTGCAATGCCTAAGTAAAAATTGTCACTCTCCAGTTATCATATAATTTATGTTGATTAGCCACTGTAATGCAACTGACTGCAACCAGGTATATAAATGATGAGCAGAATAACTCTAGGGTTCCTACCTGGGGATGTAGGAGTTGTTAAATTAAGTATAAAACCATATTTAATATTTCTAGGGGCCAGTATCAATTTATCAACCTGGGAATATCATTGTATGATGGGGCAAACCTCAGCCTCACCCTCAGACTTTAAGCATACTCCTTCAGGACTTCTTTTGATGAGTTTGTTCAATTCTACCAGATAAGCATCACTTCAATGCATTTTGGAGAGTATATGAGAAATTAAGATGTAAGTTCAAGAAGACTCATCACCACTGCCACCTAAAGCATTCTTAGTCCTACCCTCCCCTTTCCTGCACAAGTGTTTGAAGGGCTCTTTGGTGAAACAGATTAAACTGGTCTGATGGAAGCTAAAACTAACCAGGAAAATCTTGTGAAACAGCACAGAGGATGGTGCTCCCTCAATACGAGCACAAATAATTAATTTTCTAGTTCTGCAGCAAACAGTTTTAAGTTTTCAGTTTCTCCCAGATAAAAATTAATATGTATTTAGCCCCACATGGAAAATAGTTTAGGAAGACTGCGTAATTAAAATGGTGCATTCTTAAACCACAAAAACAACAAGCAGAAAACACAATTCCTTTCCTCTTTTATTGATACTGCCAATGTGACTACCTTTACGCAGGCGAATGGCTTTCCTACATTAAACACTTCATTAATTTGGAAGTCACGTTTTGCCCTCTATGCCTCCTAAGGTTATCCAATTAACACAGTTACACTTTTAAGAAGTTTCCACATTTTCTCTTTAACATTCTTCCAGAATCTGTGTAAAGGTTACTTGGCAAGAATACATGCATGTGACGTTAAATGGAGACCAATCCACCACTAAAAGGTAATGCACATAAAACATAATACAGTACTTCAACATCATTTCAAATAAATACCCACATACAAATGCAGTAATTTTAAATGCAACAATAGTTCTTATGAATCAATACTGTAACAGAAGATAGAAATACAAGTCCCCACATCTAGGAATAATAATGTTTTTTTCCAGCAAACAGAAATCTCTTCCCTACTGTCAAAATTATTTCAATTTGTACGTTTTTTGAGGTGTGGGAAGTCTCCCCCCCAATAAGTACCAATTTAATCATTCATGTGAGCCTCAACAAACAGTAGAGAGATATGTACAGCTTGTTGATGCACTTCTCCGTTTCTGTTTCCTGCAATTACAATGGTTAGATACAACATGCAAAAGATATCAATATTTTGTTGTTCACATTTGCAAATAATACTATGGTTAACTGCATCCACCACCATACAAAGTTAACAACATCAATATTCCTGATACATCCTCTGTCCTGTTACCACAAATGTGTTAATATATCTTGCTTATTTGTTCAACATGAGTCCATTTGGTTCCCAAAGTGTATTCAGGTTTGTTTGTGGTTTTTTGTTTGTTTGTTTTCTATGTACCCCTGAATTTGCAAGGATTTGCATTATGAAATATCATTGACTAACAGAATTTTTTACAATTCCTTGAATATATATAATCTCTATAGTAAGACTACCCATTAAAAATGTGCGAAAGGGGAGTTCACTTTGCACTTATTGCTCCACGTCTTCACTAAATTCCAAAACAGCCATTCCATTTTTCCTAAGTTACAGGACTTAGACTAAGCTATTCTAAGAGTCTCCCTTAAAATGATTAAAGGCACTACTGGCAATAATTAATGACAGAAAGGCGCTGATATGTAACATCCTATCACTGACAACTTTAGAATTTGTCTTTCTAAATGTACCATAATTTGGCACAATAAAATCGAAAAGTAACAAAACAATTCCAATTTGGAATTTAACTGGTATAGTTGTATAAAATTCTGTTAATCAATAATGCTTCAACTTCCTAAAATCCAGGAATCCTGGAATTTATAGGTAATACTACTTATTTAATATTTTCAAGTGCCTGTTACTGTTTTAACCAGAGCAAAGTCAAGTTTTCTTCTTGTTACGTTGAACTATTCCTAAGAATAATAATAAAATGTGAAAAAAAACCCCCAGAATTTGAATACCCTGGATTTCTTAATGAACATGGCAGTTTAAAAAAAAAAATCAGTAATTTAAACATATAAAGCTTAACAATTTTATCATAATAAAAAAGCTGCTGAAGCACAGCACACAGTTTACTAGAGCTCCTGTTTTTTGTTGAAACTCTTTTCTAGTCACAATCTAGAGTCCCCAGAAAATCTCTGCCACATGCTGAATTCAAAAAATTACAAGCCCAAATTGGAGAAGGACTATGAGCACAAACCACTGCATTTTTATATAAACTCTTCTACATAAGAAATTAAAGAAGCTAAAGAAAAATATCAAAATATCAAAAGTGCACAGGTTTAACAATCAGATAAAAAATGAGCATCTGCAATGAAATATGAAATTCCCCCATCCAAATATTTCTAGCACATCATAAACTAATATGGTGATCACTGCATTTGAAGTAGGTTTCTTCAGCACTTGTAAGTTTTCTTACTGCAGCAGCACTTACAGGTAAAGCTTGTTTGCTTTATAGCTTCAGACAAAAAAAGGAAACTTTCAGGTAGTATATAGGAAAAGGTGTTTTCAAAAGTTAGGATCAGGTCAGTGGTTTCCATTCTTTGTGCAATGGCCTACCACTTTCAACCATAACAAGAGGCTAAGAAATGCTGTTGCACTGTTGGAAAGGCCTTCTTCAGGGACTAATCTACAGCTGAAAAATGGAAAAAATAAATAGCATTAGCAAGGGGGGGAAAAAAAAAACCAAACTACCAAACCCAGTGTTTATTTCTCAATTAAAGAACTGAAAACTTAAACCAATGTGCTGCAGTAGCAGGTTAGTTGGTTGAGGGTGTCTGTTTGGTAGATTACTGGGGTAGAAGCAGCTGTTTTAGCTCACAGATGCTTTCCAAGCCAATGGATAAATGCTTTGTGAGTTTAGCCCAGAAGTAATAGGTTTGCCGAAAGAAGGGTTCTTACAAGTACTGAATAAAGCTTTGCTGTTCAAGCACAGCAAGTTAACAGCAATGAAGGTGCAAATAGTATTTTCAATGAAGCTTTAGGTTCTCCAGAAACATGCAGGTCAGTATATCATGCAGGCAATGCAGAGAATATAATTCAGAAGAGCCTGCTTGCAGAGGTAGGTGACATCTTAAGGAATTTTCCATGCTTTATCCCAACCCACTGAACATGATATGGAAGACTTACAGTAAATGTATGTTGCAAGAAATTGTTAATCAAGAATTATAGGACTCAATCTGAAATAGTATCTAAAAATACCAACAGCAGGATCAAGTCACCTTACCACCATTTCTTATTTCTTTTTATAAGAGGTGCTAAAAAGTAAAACCATAACCTTGACAAGCTCAAATAGCAATCAGATTTCTTGGCTTTTTTGTTTTTTAAAGATTCACAGAAATGAATGAAGATGGAAATGACTAGTAAGACTAATAGCTAAGAGCAAAATTGTTCATACTTGGAACTGAAAGTGTGAGCCAAGACTGATAGTAACAGTCACTGTCTAGTAACACAGAAATCTTTATAGAAAGTTCCAATTAATTTGAAAAAAACCTAACTGCATTCAATTAGTTTCTCCAATTTACCTTTTTGCCATTAGCATTTTGCAAAAATACTGCCATTAGAGACATGGAAGCAGTGAAAACGGTATTAAAGCTCCCTACCACAGTGGAAGCAAAATTTTAACAGTTTCTAGCAGAGCAAAGAAATGAGCAATCAAATGCCTGCTTTTACGAAGGATTTTTACATTACACAATGCAGGAATGAGAAGAATAAAGGCCTTTTGGAAGATTGTGCAGCAAAGAAGAGAAAGCAGGATTGAAAACTGTTAAAAGATGTCTCAATTCTCAAATATCAAACCTGCTATTAGCAATATTAAAGCTCAAATTCAGGAGAATTCAGTGTTTTCTAAAAAAAGTAATAATAGATCCACAGGACCTAGTTTCTAAAGCCAGAATTGCTATTTTTTTTAAATTCTCAAGCAGTGATGTTTGAGCAACATATTAGACTCAAATCACTTGGGTTTCTCCCTCCTCTCAATATTGGTAAAAGCAATTCTGGCACTGAACTGTGGCATTCTGATGTTTCGCAGCTTTGTACCATTTCTACAAATTCCATTTGTTTAAAGTGTCGTTGTATGAATTCAGAAGTCCCCCCTCACCAATATCTGGGAAGCCAGAATCCCATGTGGTTTCCCCTCACTGGGAAAACAAGCTGTGCTCCTTATTACCTTATATTAGTACTGTGATATCTCCTATTTATAGGCAGAATGGCAATGCATGGGAAGCAAGCTGCTGATCATCTATAAGAAATGGTAGTGAGATGAGGGAGTACCACACCAGGAATATTAGAATGGCTTTATAAAATATCACTATCAAGCAGACAACCATGCAGTCTCGCATTGCTTTTAGTAATGATGCTATCAGCATACAAAATTATTTGAAAGAGTACAAAATGAACAGGGCTTTACATTAAAATAAAGTTTGAGGCTAGGCACTTGAAAACTCAGGTTTAAAGAAAAAAGTGTGCCGCCTTGTGGTCCACAAATTTTCCACAATTTTAGAAACAACATTTTCAATCTTTTTCTCTTACATAGGCACCAATTATGAAGTACACTTTTATATTATCAAACATATTGTAATTAAGTGGCTAAAAAGGCCCCTTAAAAATTCAGTATCAGAAAAAGGTTTATTTGGTTTAAAGATTAATATGTATCCTAAGCTACTTCATAAATAATTATTAGCAAGATCATCTGGGTGAAATTCCTGTGCCTATAATGTAGAGCCCTGTAAAACATGTGCTTGCACAAAGAATGCAATATCTTTTGTGTATTTAAAAAGAAATTACCAGAGCTCTGAAATACTATCTTATTTAGATTAATACTGAAAACTGAGAAAAACTGTTTTGTGACTGACAATACTAGACCATAGTCACATTTATTCTACATATTCTATACACATATGTTGTGTCGCTACAGTAATATATGAAACAGATTCTTTCCAAGATGTTATGCTTGTAAGGAGCAACAAAAGACCATAAAGATCCTTTCATGACATGACACTTTCCCACAGCATAACTTCTTAAAGTGGAACTGTCTACCATGTAGGATCCCAACTCTTAAAATTTTAAGTTTTACATAGGATGGGATAAATATTGCATATTTTTAATATCAATGTGCAAGTTTCTTCTGGTTAAATCTCTGAAGAGAGGGAAGCAGAATATAAATGTTGTACCCTAACGAGTTTTCTTCCAGCTTTTATAGCCTACAAAAGCTTTAGGACTTTGGTCGGTGGTGATAAGACAGCAAGTTCTTAATATGTGCCATAATAGGCAAATTAATTTTGGTTCCAGGTTCAAAATGCTCTGCATTTTCAAGACATACCTCTAATTTTAACATTTGCTTTTCACCACTTCTTAAGCCACAATAACAAGGAAGGTTTTCTGTTTGTTTCTGCCTGTGCAGTATGCTGCAACCCTGGAGAAAGGATCACGTTTGTGCTATACAAACTACAATCAGTAGCACCAGATACACTATATCAGGTGTACTCTTTTAACACTTACCATAAACAGCAAAATCCATACATGTTAAATGTGGAAAAAGCTAATTCCTTTCCACTATTAACTTGTTAATAGCATCCCCATACTTATGAATTAGTTAAAGTTAAGACCACCATAATACAATTTGTATTATCTGGTTCAACAACATACTAGTACAAGTCAACGCACTGCGACATTGAATAGTGGGGATTTACGCTGACAGTTACAGCATAAAATAAGATGCATAATACAGTTTTTCTACACACCTGCCCTAGTCACAATAGATTTTATATTTCTCGCTACAAAAAACCTGATTGTTAAGGACAGATCCTTCAGATCTGTCTCCGCAGGACCGAGTATGACTTACACTAGGGTTACTGCTCTTGGCTTTGGAAGCAGATTTTGTGCGCACCCTTTTGGACTGCTCATGATCTAGCTCCAAATGTTCCAGGCGCTGGGTCAGTGCCAGCTTCTGCTGGATAGCCATCCGAAGCAAGGAGTTCAAAGTCTTCTTCTCATCCTCAGCTGCTGCAAGCTGCCGCTGCATTTCATCCAGCTGTGTGACATACTCATCACATCTGCAATGAAATATATTACTCTTTAGCAATCCTGTTTCATCTACAAAACATGAATCCCTTTGTGTCTGGCTGATACTAGCTGAGTCATAGCTTCGCAGTTGCTTGCATACACACACTTTCAAACAGGAACTTCAACCAAGCTTGTAGAAAGTCACAACTACTTTTCACTGGGATTCTTACAACCCTACACTCAGCCCTTACATTCATGCCTTTCAAAATGTAGCATAGTTAACAGTATCCTTAGATAATGAATCATGTCTAAAGATTAGTAAGACATGCTTCCGTAGTGAGTAGACACAAGGCAGTAAATTACTTTTGTCTGTACTTACACAGAGACCACAATAGTGCTAAGCTTTAGGCTGGAAAGGGAGTCTGAGGGGAACAGTAGGAGTGCTGTAAAATGACCATTACTAAAATGGCTAGTAATACCATTTGATGAGCACCTGAACTTCAGAGTTTGTTATGTTACACATGGAGTCCAAGTAACAAGTTTCCAATGGTGACTGAACAGCACTGTTAAGACTAAACATCTTTCATAATTTAACCTGCTTTGATTCCTGATGTACAAATTCTGTAGTCTTTTATTACTGTGTCCTCTACAGCGAGTGCCCTTTATATCATTGTTTTCACCATCAAAACTAATTTTAAAACAATTAAACAAAGGAACTGTGTGTTACTGGGAGCCCTGCGGAGACAGGTGTATGGAACAGCCTGCAAGCTGTTCCATCTACAGTCATTTTCACCAAGCTTGGAAGCTACTTAACTTGCACAGTGTATCTTGAATAACAAGAAAGTAACAGCTTTACATGTAGATGCATACTGACTGCACACAGAAGACCAGTTATGTGTATAGGTGGAAAAAGAAATATTCATAGATACCAGCTGCAATTTGCAACAGCCACATCTGTAAAATCCAGCTTCTTCATAAAACAAAAATACCAGCAGAGAAGTTCCTTTTAACATCAGAATGGAAAATCACCTGACTTTAAGGGACATTTATCATCATTAAGTAATATAAAGCAGACTGGAAAATAAACCACCACAGAACAAAACTGCATTCACATGCAGATTCATCAGCTGTGCTTATACTATCAAGTCCAAATTCTGCTCTCTCTGACTTCGAATAGCAGGATTAGGCCTATATTCCTAATTATATTTGCTTGGGGGAAGAAAAAGGGAAAGGAAAAATAGAATTTTATTTTGTAATACATATGGAGATTAAACAATAACCCAGAAATATTAATCTAAAACCGCATGAACTACAACTGCAATGTCACTTAGCATACCAGAGGATTTTGAGTTTAGGGCCACTGTGTGAGCGGGAATCTATCCACTCAAGTCCGTACATCCCGCTCTTGAGTTCATCGCAGTCTCTCTCAGACTGTGTAGCAGAGCTGAAAGCCAGTGTGTGAGGGGTTTATCTTTTTACTAAACAGAACCAGGAACCTTAAACTTCTCCAAGGCCTAGCACCTGACTTTTCATAGCAAGATGGACTTTACAAGGCAAACCCGATCCATACACCTCATGAGTAGAAGCAGAACAAGGGCGAGATCTCGTTCAATTTACCATTAGCACTAGAGAGGAACACAGGCTGAAATGGTCCTAGGAAAACAAGACAAAAAAATAAATCTCACAGACGTAACAGCTCCAGATCCAAAATGAGGGCATAGCAACAGAAATTAGTAGCTCACAGCATCACTGCTAACCCTGTGCCCTGCTGCTCTTGATTGTCAGAGATGCATTTTCTTCACTTGGGGGTGGGGGCAAGTCACAGACGAAGATTACTGGGAGGCCTGAAGCTTGTGGGGTATCCCTCCAGTTTTCAAACACACTCATGACATTTGAGGTGAAAAACACAAACCTGGTTATACCACAAGTTGCCTTTCTGCTTTCTTTTCTACCCATGCCTCAAACCGGATTCCTTCAAAGTTCCACTACTGCAAACGAGGAGAATGTCCAGAAAGTGTTACTTTGTGTTTCCTTGAGGAACCTAATGCAATTGCGACAGCACGATATGATCTGACACTGGAGTGACCTGCCTCTACTTCATTCTCAGTATCGCCCTGTCAAGAGATTTGGGCAAGGTAAAATTATGGGGAAGTTTTCTTTCCCTTTCCCAGCTCCTTTCTTGTGAAACAAATGGTATCCACCTTTATTTTTTTTTTTTTTTTTAAGGTACAGAACAGGAAGTTAATTTAGCCCCAAAATTTTCAGCTTGGTGAAGCTGCATCAAGATTGCTGCAGTCTGTCTACTCATTTGACTTCCACCAGAGAAGTGCTAATCACAGCCAGACAAGGCAAGAGTTGCAGATTTCTCTTCCATACATCCTCCACCACCCCATTTAGAAAAAAAGAGATGGTGAAAAGAAGACAAAACCCTTGCAATAAAGCAGAGTAGGGACTTCCCACATGTCTTGCTAATGTCCCTTAATCCTCCTCTTTTATATAAAAAAAAAATAATGTTTTTGTTATTACTCAAATACATTTCGATGAAATACGGTCAGTTGTGCCAAACCTGATAGCTGACTGGTAACACAGACAAATGCTTGTCAGAGTCTAGAAGGCAGTAAAATCATTTGCACATAAGTCAAGCTATAATTAAAGCCATGATTTTGATTCCCAAGGGTTATTGTAGCAAGTCATTATCTCATCAAGCTTTTTGTTAGCACAAAGGTTTAAACCATCAAATAACTGTCCTTAGAAATTATAAGGCACTCACTATTTCAAATATCTGAACCGGTGCCTTCTTTATTGGGGAGAGAAAAATGCAAACATCTCTGCAGAGAGTTTTTCCTTCCCTTCCACAAAACCAAACTGTTATCTGTAGCATACAGGCAGCTGTGGTTTTTACTGTACCTGAATAGCTGTTCTCTCATTATAGGAGTGGACTGGGGAGAGGCAGGAGTGTTAACTACTATGACTACACACTGTCATTCATCCTGAACCTGCTTTCCTGACCTCCAAGTCAAATGAAAAGATACAGCCTCAAACCCAAACCTCCTCCTGGTGCAAGCACGCCTGTCCAGGGTCAGAGGAACTATGCAAAATACAGCGATTGTTCACTTGAACAGGTAAGGGCTGAAAAATCTGCTGGAAGTGGATGCAGACATTGCCTGCACAGGTGGACTGTGAATCTGCCCTACTTATTACTTTCTTCCTTCCTAATGTTCACTGACTCCCACATTGATTTTCTCAAACAAACAAGCAAACCAAAAAGTCAGCCTCCCCAAGCACAACACAGCCTCTAGTACTAATTCAGCTTATGGCAAGGCTAGCAGTAGTAGCTATGGCAGCATATTTTTGTGCTATGTGCATCTATATTTTCAGTGCAGATATAACATAACATATTCCCTTTTACAATTTCATTTGCCATGTGCTGAGCTACTACTCAATGACAAACTCATTAGGTCAGAACAGAAAATGTCTTTGTTTTAAAAACACCTTTGAAAGAAAATAATTGAGTTTTCATGCTTTAAAGAATATGAAATTAGCATAAGCCTGTTGTACATTTACATATTAAAACAGTTTTAAGTGGATAGTGAACAGAAGGCTTTGATGTTGCCTATTTTCTTATGACTGGCAATTAACAGCAACAAAAAAATGTAGTTTAAGGAAACATCAACTAGGTTTTTAAAAACACCACCAGCAAACACCAACACAGAAGAAATAATTATCTTGAATGTTAAATATAATAAGAGATAAAAACTACATCCTCTAAAATACTATCTGAAGCCAAATTATTGAAAAATATAACAATGGGTTGTCTCATTTTCAAAAGCTGCATATGACTACTTCCCACAAATACCAGTTGTGCCTTATTTCTACACACCATTTTATTTAAGGTTTAGAGTGTACTGTATTTAATAGCTTGTATAACTAAATTCACTACTAGATTAAGATTTTTTCTGAGAAAAAAAGCTGATATAACTAAATGCACATGAGTATCATCAGACTTATTCCCACTCTTCTGCAATCAGTATGAGTATCATGACAACTTCTAAGAAAGCAATACAGATGTGAATGAAGGAGACCTCTTGAGAGAAGCATCAACTACTTTAACTTCTACCTTGAGAGATTAAACTGTCAACCTACATCAGAAATTAAACCACGGAAGATTAAAATCACTTTTTTTGGGTGTTTATTAAAAACTGGGAAATGTATTACCAGAGAAGCAGTTAAACTAACTGCATCCAGCTATAAGTGATATTAGCTACCTGCTATTTCAAACAGAATCTTTTTATTAGAAATTAATATTAAAGACTGAATTTTAACACCTTCCCCCCACCTCCAACTTACTCCAACCCCTGGTGAAAACCAGCTCATCTGCAGACAACGTGACATTTTTCTATTACCAAACAGCAAGTTCAAGGGAATATCTAGGGAAACCATGGCCAATTGCTAATTTGAAATTACTTCCTCGATACCTGGCACTGAAAATTCATCTGAGTTGTATATTTGAAAGGAATAAATGTTGTGGCCTTTATTTGTATAAACTATTTTCTTTAATAGTTGAGAATAGTTTAACCAGCTGCAGTTTTCCAGAATGTTTATAATCAGCCATATGTAATCAATGTCCATTAGTAAGAGGTATTTAAGTAATGAGACCACAAATCTCTCTTGTAGTTTGAAACATATGGAAAGAATTATCTCCTGCACTGAGAGGGAACAATCAGCCCCACATTGCTGGACACTACAGCTCTTGTAAATTTCCACCAATAGAAACTCTCAAGAACAGATCAAACACTTTTATGGCAAATTCCCTCCTCCTAGAAATCAAAAGAAAACTCCTTTTTTATATTTAAAGTTTGAAAGTAACAATACTACACCACTAGATTAGAACTAATTTTAAAGTTATCACACAGGCAGGACGTTTTTCCCAGTGCTTCACTGAAAAGGTAGCAAGGGGTGAAAGATTTAATCCTGAACTCTCCTCCCTCTATCCTATACCACTGAAGCTAGGCACATGCTTTGTTTTTTACAGACTATGAGCACTGACACTTCCTATTAATTGCCAAATAAAACCAAGATATGCCTATACAAAAGGCTATGGATACAATAATTACTTCTACAGTAGTCTCCCATATAAGGTATTTTAAAGTAACTCACTTTCCATTTTGGTTAAAAACAAAAGGGCAGAGAAGCTATGTAACAAGAACTGGTATTGTTCTTACTTTGAATACTTCTACTGCACTATTGTTATATCACAGGAACAACTCCTGTGTTTTACTCTCCTTATCAGCAGGCATTCAAGCAAAGCACCAAGGCACACAGGAATTAGTGGTGTGGACACAGCTGCTTTGAACAGTATCTAGGAGAAGAGTGCAAGCTCCTTGTTGCAACCCAGGTTCAGGGGGCTACAAGGGGCACCTTTACTAACGTTGAGTATCAGAATACCCAGCATTACTTTCAGTGGACACTTCAATTGCCAGGCACGTTTAGAGTCCAGAGCATGCTCATCAGTGTTATAAACATGACTATGTGCAAGACATCACTCGTGCTTTTTCAGCACGTCTGTAAAACAGTCAAATGTCTTTGTCCTGCCTTGGTGTCTCCCTGCTTTCACGTGAGTGCTGGTGGCCCAGATATTTTTCTCTCCAGACATAATTCATCAACTCTAGATCTAGCACCAGAAGGCAAATGCTGCTACTCCCACATGGGAATCCCACACTGGAAATTTTAAAAATCACGTTTTCTATGTCTGGCTCCTCTCAGCATTTATCCTATGGGATATTTTTAGACAAGTTGAATGTTTCTACTGTGTGGAGTCCAGTATGAAGACCCTTTAGCTATAGTTCTCAATCTTCTAAGGACTGCACTGTTCTCTGCATGAACTTAAACTCCTTGATATTCTGCAGGCCTTTGATGTCCACAAACACAAGAATATATTCCCAAATGCTTTGGATACTTATAAAACTGACAGAGCTTGTATGACTCTGAACTGATGTATGTATTAATTTGAAACACCTTTTCTCCATTAATGAACAGCAGCTAGCTGCTAGTTTCTTGTGTGTAATCATGGTTTTGGTTTTTTATCTCAAGTACTATCTTGTAATTTTAATCTCTTGTTACATGCCATCAGTTTTTCCAGTATGTTCTGACACTTGCCACTTGTCCACTTGCTGTCTTGCTGCAGATGATTGTCTCTTTCTTTATTTATAGTTTATGAAAAACAGTAACACATGCATAGCCATTATTTACATCTAGGCATTTGTTCTCTGCTTTTTAAGCCTTTCTCTTCTGCTAGATTTCTTAATTACTGTTCTATCTTTATTTTAGAAGGATGAGAAATGTCTGTTCTGTTACAGAAGATCTTATCCTTGCATGTACTCAGGCTCTGGAAAACAAACTGAAAATACTTAAGCAGCAAAGTTGAGAAACTTGTGTCTTTAATCAGAAGAGTGAAGATGTGTAAGCCACTTCTCAGAGCCAGTTTAAGTCAGTCAGGGTTTAATAGACAAATGCAACTTCATGTTTGGGGGTTTTGCCTGAGCCTAAGTGAATAAGCCAGTGAGGAGCCAGTTTGGCTGATTTTAGGTTGCTTTACGCCACCTACCACAAGAGTTTAGCTGCCACTGTCACACAGGAGGAACTTCTAGAGAGAAAAGATTATGGTGTCCTTTCAAGAGTGCATGTGGTACTTAACATGCAAGTTAAAGAGATAAAAACTTGCAGGCTATAATAAAAGACCAAACCAGCAGAAAAATTAAGACTGGGAAGAGAAAGGTGAACAACTTGAGTGAAATGAATTAACTGCAAATATGTGCTATTCATATTTTGTTATTGTAGAGACAGATGCACTTAAAACTCAGAGACAGCTCAAACAGAGCAAACAGCATTTTAAAGACTTATTCTACCTTTTTGAAATTACTATTGAAGATTTTATTTGAAAACAAACTAATTATTAGTTTGCACTGTCTCAGGTAAAAAAACATGAGTTGTTTCTGTGAAGCCATATTCTCTTTTGCCAATTTACAAAGATTTATCCTTTAAAATTCCTTCTCCAAGCAATAGAGGAGAGGACAAGGAGGGGTGCCATGCTGGACCTCGTTCTCACCAACAGGGAAGGGCTGGTGGGGAATGTGATGCTCAAGGGCAGCCTTGGCTGCAGCGACCATGGAATGGTAGAGACTGAGATCCATACGGAGGCAAGGAGGGTGCGCAGCGAGCTTGCTACCCTGGTCCTCAGGAGAGCAGACTTTGGCCTCTTCAGGGAATTGATTGGAAAGGTTCCTTGGGAAGAAGCCCTGGAGGGAAGAGGGGCCCAAGAAAGCTGTCGAGTATTCAAGGACCACCTCCTCCAAACTCAGGAGTGATGTATCCCAATGAAGAGGAAGTTGGGTAAAAGTGCCCAGAGGCCTGTGTGGATGAACAAGCAGCTCCTGGAGAAACTGAAGCGCAAGAAAGAAGCCTACAGAGGGTGGAAGCAAGGACAGGGAGCCTGGGACGATTACAGGGAAGTTGTCTGAGAGGTCAGAGATCAGGTTAGGAAGGCCAAAGCCCTGGCAGAATTAAACCTGGCCAGGGACATCAAGGCCAACAAGAAGGGCTTCTATAGGTACACAGGGGATAAAAAGAAGATCAGGGAAAATGTGGGCCCTCTGCAAAAGGAAACAGGAGAGCTGGTTTTCCAGGACATGGAGAAGGCTGAGGTGCTCAATGCGTTTTTTTGCCCTGGTCTTCACTGGCAAGGGTGCAAACCATACCCCACAAGTCACGGAAGGCAAAGGCAAGGACTGGGAGAATGGAGAGCCACCCATGGTCAGTGAGGATCAGGTTCAGGAGCACAAGTCCATGGGACCTGATGGAATACATCCATGGGTCCTGAAAGAACTAGTGAGTGAGGTTGAGAAACCTCTATCCATCATATTCAAGAAACTGTGTCAGTCTGGTGAAGTTCCTGCTGACTGGAAATGGGGAAATGTAACCCTCATCTTTAAAAAGGGAATAAAAGAGGACCTGGGAAACTACAGGCCAGTCAGTCTCACCTCTGTGCCTGGCAAGATCATGGAGCAGATCCTCCCAGAAACAATGCTAAGGCACATGGAAAACAAGGAATTGGATTGGTGACAGCCAACATGGCTTCACCAAGGGCAGATCGTGCCTGACAAATTTGGTGGCCTTCTATGATGGGGTCACGACGTTGGTGGATAGAGGACAGGCAACTGATGTCATTTACCTGGCCTTGTTCAAAGCGTTTGACACCATCCCACATGACATCATTGTCTCTAAATTAGAGAGGCATGGATTTAAGAGATGGACCACTCGGTGGATAAGGAACTGGTTGGATGGCCGCACTCAGAGAGTTGCAGTCAATTGCTCGATGTCTGAGTGGAGATCAGTGACGAGCAGCATTCCTCAGGCGTCGGGATTGGGACAGATGCTGTTCAACATCTGTGTCAGTGACATGGACATCAGGATTAAGTGCACCCTCAGCAAGTTTACCGATTACACTAAGCTGTGTGGTGCGGTCAACATGCTGGAAGGAAGGGATGCCATCCAGATGGACCTGGACAGGCTGCAGAGGTAGGCCTGTGCCAACCTCATTAAGTTCAATCAGGCCAAGTGCAAGGTGGTCAGCAGGTCGAGGGAGGTGATTCTCCCCCTCTACTGTGCTCTCGTGAGATCCCACCTGGAGTACTGCATGCAGCTGTGGAGCCCTCAACATCAGAGAGGGTGGTGAGGCACTGGAACAGGTTGTCCAGAGAAGCTGTGGATGCCCCATCCCTGACTGTCTTCAAGGCCAGGCTGGATGAGGGTTGGAGCAACCTGGTGTTGTGGTTTAGACTTATTTGGCAATTAAGTACCACCCAGTTGCTCACTCACCTCCACCAGTTCTCACAGTGGAGAAGGGTCAGAGGAAAAGTGCACGACCAAGGAAAGCTTGTAAAAGCTGAGATAACTATTTAATAATATAAATGAAACTTACAGTGAGACTAACAATACTACTGCTAGTAAGTAATTAAAACAATAGACAACATATGATACAGTAGCTCACCACCCACCGAAAGACACACAGCCAGATCCCAAAAGCAGCCAATAATTCTGAGAGTTGGGAGAAAAAACCCTGAGCCAGAGCTTCAGAGCAGGGAGAAAAAACCTGACCCCCCCCCCCCACCCACTAACAAAAGAACCTGCTTCTCTGCTAACAACCACACCAAGAGCTAACAAAAGGAGCTGATGACCCAGCTATCAGCTAGCCCAAAAATCCTTAAGGACCCACCCCCCCAGGGCAACCTCCACACCTTCCCAAACTGTGCATGTGCACACTCAGCCTGGCCACTGAGTGTGACACACCACGGAATGAAACAAATTCCTCAGCCACTGTGGGCCGGCCAGCTCTGTGTAGGAGAGGAGGTCATTCCTACCTGAAGCCAGCACACCTGGTCCACTGGAAGGGGGGTTGGAACTAGATGATCTTTAAGATGATGTAGCCCAAATCATTCAGTGATTCTATGATACAGAACATACTCACCCCAGATACTATTGCAGTTCAATGTTGCAAGTGTGCTGTAAAAGTGCTTGCTTTCTTTCTTTACAATGTTCAATCTCATCATGTGAATGCAAACTATTCTCTTATTCTCTTTTATATTCCTAAGTAAAGACATTCATAACCTCCTAAAAAAAAAAAAGTAATCACAGCAGTGCATTTTGTATGATGAATTTTGAGAAAGAATATTTCGGGAAACACTTTTTCAAACAGCTGCTCCTGGTAGCAGCTAAAGTACTGGAATCAGATGTTATCCACAGAGAGAAAGAAGTACCACTTCATATCTTGTAATAAACCTGAAGGCTGCAACCTAACAAAGATTTGCTGCATCGTCAGGCCTTGCTTATTTACATTTTGCAGCACCCAAGCTATCTGTAAGCTAGTATAAACCTACTTGACAAAATATAACATAGAAAGATGTTCAAGTTCACTTTGGATTTTAAATGGAGAAGTGATTGCATTCCTTTTTCTTATGGAGAGTTTACTAATGAAACACCAAAATGTTTGATTTTAATACAGTGATACATAAATACCTATTATGGTATAATTAAGCAGATAAACTCAATTTTCAGCTCTATAGGGCAGATTTTAAACTGGCTTCCAGTGCTTTCAGTCTGTTTGTACATACAACAGAGATATTTGTGTTTGTTAAGAAAATCTGGACTTTAACAGGACAGCTATTGCATGTACATCTATAATACATCGTGCATATCTTGATTTATTTCTTTGTACACCAGCTTAATTTTAGGTGCACAGTGCTGTCTACAGTGCTGCAGCAATATCTCAGCACCAGTTGTTAATCTGTGTTTTGCAAGCCTTCCTTTATCTCCAGGCTGAGGTTTTATTGTATTTTCATTAAAAATAGCTGGTAGTATTGTCAAATTAGTGGGATTAACCTACTTTAAAAAGGAAAATAGGTCAGTTACTATATTCACATCCGGTCTTCAACTCTCATGTATTGTTACAGCTCTCTTGTATCCTACAAAATGAGCAGTTTCCTGTGGAAAATACAGATCTGTGTGTAGCAGTCTGGTTTATCCCACACTCAAACAAGACATATTGGGGTAAAGGCCTCATCAGTTGTTGTCAGTCTCTGCTGACACAAACCTCTTGGCCAGAGAAGATGCACAACTTACTGTAGACTGTTAAGAGGTGCTCCATTAGCAGGTTACTTGTGACAGTGAAGACAAATTGGGCTACTACATACTTTTGATCTTTGAAACACATGTAAAAAATCAAAAGCACCTAGGAATACCCCTTCCAAACCTACCTTACCTAAACCAGAGACTTAGATGAAACATCCACTAACAGAGGAACACATCTGGCCACCCACCAAACTACTAATCCTCTCTGATCAGACATCAGGGAGAGAAGGGGTGACAGTACTCTACCTGCAGTAATAAGTCTTGATAGCTATTGTGGCATCTGAAACATTGGGCACACTGGGAGAAAAAAGCAATTCTTCATGCTCTGCACAACTGCCACTGTGTCAGGCAAGACACAAAATAGAAGGCCCAGATGTTTATCTGCCATGCAACAGTCAGAAATGCAAGTGCTCGCAGGACAATAGGCTCACTGGGCTACACCTCCACTCCACCCTCAACTCTTTCAATCCTCCTTTGCTCTTGGCCCCTTATTTTTTTCATGAGAGTTACTAAATAAAACAGAAGTTCAGAAATTACAATTGTTCATTTAGGCAGGGGAGTCTGTTGTGCATCCCCAGGCAGAGCTCACTCTTGCCTCTAGTCAACTACAGCTCCCTCTAAGAGCTATGTCCTGGAGCTCTCAAGTCTGATGCTTTCAGAAAAACCTTTCCTCGGCCTCCAATTTCTCCATGACAAGGAATCCTCATTATTGTCTTCCCAGTAAAAGGACAGGATTGACCTCTAGATAAGACACCAAGAAAAATGCAGAGGGAGAATTACACCTCTGGCATTTCTCTGACAATTATTACTCTCCAAACCAGTTCATAATCACTCTCTCACTTTCACGCTGAGGCAGGAAAATCAACATGTAGGGAAAATACACTGCAGTTACATGTCATTTAGACAGCTAGGAAAAAATAACTGACAGTTAACAGTGTGCTTTTCCCCTTTCCTCTCAGCTTCAAGCTGATCTACCACTAACAAAGAGATTGCAATTTTTGCATATTAATTACACTTCCAAAAAGGAGAGAGAGGGAGGAAAGAAAGTAGGACAAATCAAGACTGTACAGGGCATTCTTTTCTCTAGCATAGTGAGCTGCCACAGTTCAACCTTTAGCATCCCTTGGTATCTATCTGTCCTTTCTATGCTTACCCACATGCACAGATACTGCTGAGAAAGGCTGAATCACCAGCAAGACTAGGATTACTCAAGGAACATGAGAGCTGCTGCAGAATCACTCCCACAAAAGACCATACAGAAAAGCCTCAGGAATCCTCATAAACTCCCTCATGATTCCTTACGATGGTATTTTTTAGCAGATGATAAAAAGAAATCTTTTTATTTTTTAAAGTGGACAGAGAAGACAGAGAAGGAAGAGCTTATAGCACATACAGACTCTGCCATCCCCCTGGGTTAGCTTAAAAGCAAGTGTCTAGGTTACATTAAACAGCATCCTTTACAGTCTCTTTCCATTGTCTTTAAACAATGCATGGAATACAAATGAACATTGCTAGGGGTGTCCCTGGGAATACCACTAAACTGGGACTGACAACTTTTAGATAAAGCTTTTTCTTTTCCCATTTTCCAGGATCCAAGAGGAGCCAACTAAACACTCCCTAGCTACGAGGAAGATTTGGATTTTGTAACATGATGATGTTGCCTCAACAATTCCCCAAAGAAACATGTAGACTCAAAAAAGAAATCAATTACAGTAGCAGTTATCACTTCTACAGCGCGTGACGTGTCACCAAGTATCTCTTCTTTGTTAACAACATAAAGCACAGCTGAGAAGCAGAAGCAAGTTCCAAAAACACAGGCAAGCCAAATCAGCTAACACAGGTAAATGAAATGACAGAAATGCCAACTGCAGGATAGACAACCTAAGAATAACAATTTTGCATTGTTAAATGTTATTCCTCAGAGTTAATGGCCTCAAGACCCAGGGATAATCTTGCCCCTGAATTAAATAAATACTGGCATAACAACTTCTTGTTTTGTAGCAATATACTGTATCCCTGGCATTTTCCTCATCAATGAAAACATATCACAGACAAACACTGTAAGCAGTGAACTTGGAAAAAGGCAGCCACTCCACCGCTCTCTGCATGGGTAGGCAGGCAGAACATTCATCTCTTCACCCACACAAGCAAAGAAAGACATTTTGCAGAGTTCATATGTTCTTTACCTTGTCGCAAACATTGCTCTCAGGGAAGAGAAGGTAGCAGCATCTTCTTTCAAAGCCTTCAGCTCATTTCGCAGTTTCATCATTGTCTCTGTAACCATAGCTTTCTCATTTTCATACTTGCTTTTTAAGTTGGCAAGGGCTACCTCTGCAGTCTGTTGTTTACCAAGAAGAATAAACATACTAGTTAATGAAACTCCTCACAAGGTGACTGGCTAAGAGATTTCTAATCACTATTCACATAATGAAACATTTACTTTGCGACTGGAATGTTAAACTTCTGGTCAACTTTTCTTGTACAATTTAAAAAAGAATTAATCTTTGAACACTGGAAACAGGTCAGATATACGAATTTCCTACTCCCATTAACCATGCAGCAGATCTAGGAAGTTACCGCACATACACTTAGTGACACCTAACTGCACCTACTGAAAGAATCAAACTTTACATTCTTCAACACAAAGAACAAGAAAGTCTAGTATATCTATATTTACACACATTCATCAATCGCACAGTTCCTCTAACCCTTACAGCATTTTGCCTATCTTACCTTTTGGGATAAAATGTGCAAAAGTATGTATATATTTCTTAAACAACACTATAGTTTTTTATTTCCTTGAAGATAACCTTGATTTGCCTTACTTTAACTTTAGAGGAGACAGTAAGCACGTCACATGGTGTCTTGATGACAGTTATTTACATCTACTGCATTGCTAATGAGTATCAAATGGCACAGCCCAGTCCCCAAAGAATAATTTTACCCTTCACTCTTGTTATTTTGACCATATTCTTATATCACATCCTCATCTTGGAAGGCTTTCTTTTATTTTGCAATTTGAGAGAGAAGAGTACATAAATTTAAGAAATCTTTAAGGGTAACTACTGGAATTCTTTAAACTAGGAAATAAGATTTACCACTTCATTTTAGGTGTCTTACATTAAATATAATCTGATATAATTAGACAGGCAGTAGATTGAAGCTACTTTAAGCTTAATAAAAAGTCTCATGAGTATGTGACAAGTAAAAGTCTGTTCAAGCATCAGCGCTCAGCTTTACAGTAGGACACCTGCGTGCCTCTGATGAAACAACCTGCTTCAGTCTTGTACCAAACAAGTATCAGCAACAAATGCCCTACTGAGTTGAGGGCATGGCAGTATGACCTCAAAGATAAATTCTCTTGTATTTATGACCTAATTCCCTGACACTATAACCTTTACAACTGTAAGACCTGGTTACCTGTTTGTTGGCCTTCAGCACAGTTCTCAGCGTTGCTATCTGTTCTCTCTTAGTGCTCAGCAGAGACTTCAGCTTCAGGATTTCTTCCATGAGAGCTTCCTTGTCTTTGTCCACCACTGGCCCAAGTTCTTGAGTGGCAACACGCTGCCTGGACAACTCAGTTGTTCTGTCCACAGCAGCTTGCAGGTGCTTGATCTGATCCCGGATTATAGCGATCAAGTTATATATGTTCATTGGTTCCTTATGAGGATCTGATACAGGAGATGGCAGAGATGACACTGGAGATGGGCTGCTGTCACCGCTTGTGTTCTCTGCCTTTCCTAGCTCTATAGTTAATAGCCCTTTAGAAAGAAGAATGGGAGATCTTCTTCCCTTGGTCTCTGGACTACTGTGTCCACCTTTACCTTCCTTGTAGTAATCCAGCATCACTCTGTTTGGAGTTTCATTGTTGCACATGCAGACATGGTGGTATAAATTGGCCAGTTCTTCACTGAAGGTGACTAGTTCATCTTGGGCCACGCTGAGGCTGCCCTGTGTTTCTCCAGCAACGTCACTGACTTTCTTCAGCTCCTTCTCCAGTCTGGCCACCTGTTCTCTATCATGCCTACTGGATTTTTCTAGTGAAGTGATCTTTTCAGTGAGGGCTTGGCTCTCAGTTTCATATCTGCTCTTCTCTTCCTCATACTTAGACTCACATTCTTTGTATTTGGCCTTAAGATTCTTCAGCTCTTCTTTTAGGTCAGTAATCTCTGCCACAGCTACTTTGTACTTGCACTCCAGGATCTCTGGCCCATTGATGTCAACTTCATAATAGTCTCCATCTTCATGGCTGTCTCGGTCCTTCTCATTGTCAAGGGCAGACTGACGTTCCTTGCTGACCTGGAGCTTCTTCATTGCATTCAGGTTTTCTGTAAGTCTGCCAACTTTCTCATGTTGTTCTGAGAGGGCCCCTCGTGTATTTTCCAGCTGCTTCTGAGATTCCTGCAGCGTTGTTAACAAGTTCACCTTTTCTCTTTCCATCTAAAATGCATGAACAGACATCTATGTATCACTTAAATGGCTTTATTACAAGAGGCAGCAACTTGGCCAAGGTCCATCTGGTTACAGAAATCTGATCACTTGCACAGTATGGAAAAGGTTATGTATTTAATTCTAAAACCAATCTCGAGCACAGTGTTCCTTGCCAATTTTTTCCCATTTCCACTCCAAAATACACACTTTTCTTTTTTTTTTTTTAAATTTTTAACACTTCTTATACAGTAGATGGTCTCATTGTAAACACATCCTTCCAGCTGAAGATAAGCTAAAGTTTACTGTTATCTTGCAAATTAAATATTAAAAAACATACAGCTAGTCTATGGTGGAAGCTTGAAGCTTCAAGGAAGACTCAAAGTGAAGCTTTAGTTTCTCTTCTGAAAGTTCTTATTTTGGAAAAAAAAAAAAAAAAGAAAAAAAGGCAAGTTTCTCCACAAAGGCTTTTTCTTATAGAACACTTTAAAAAATACTTGACAAAATAACTTTAAAACATTTCTAGGCATCACAAATATGTACCTTGTTTCAAACTCTCCAGCTATAGCAAAAATATAACACAGAAATGCTTGGTATTGATTAAAACTTCATGTTCTTCAAACTAATTACAGAAAATAGTTATGGTGTACAAAACTTTTCATTAAGATGGCCGGAGTAACTATCAATTTTTGAACAAAATACTACCTTTCTCACTAGTGACATAATGAAGTAGACATAGCATGTATTGCACTTTCCTCCCAGCATAGCTTCTTTGCACCAAAAAAAAAGGCAAGCTATGGTTTTCCATTGACAAACATTTAACATCCTTGCATTCTAAATCAATCAGAGCCTTTACAAATATAGTGTGCACTATATGGTGGCCATGTGAGATACTGAAAAGACTGAAGTTACAATCCAAATAAACTCTAGCAGCTATTTAGAAGTACACCAGTTGTTCAGGAAACCCATTTACCTGCACCAGCTGTTGTTTCAGCTTCTGGATTTCAGAAATGTTTAATTCACTCAGAAGATCTGAAACCAGACTTGGGGCTGGTGGGAAACTTTCATTTTTCTTAGGTGTTGATGTACTATTCTTGACACTGCCGAGTTTGCTGAGGCAGTTTTGTTCAAATCCATTCATGATTTCATCATTATTGGGCTCTGTGGCTTCATCGCTAAACTTGAGTCCATCCAAAGAGATGTTAAGGTGGCTGTTGTACATGGAGTCATTGATGTTCATGTAGTGAGAAAGCTCCTTACGAAGATTGTTCTTCTGCTCCCTCTCTGTCTTCAGTGTCTCTAAGGCCTCCTCAAGCTGGCGTTCAGAGATCTCCTTCAGCCGTATGGCATCTTCTAGCTGGCTGTTGAGAAATTCTGTTTCCTCTTCGAGTCTTTTGATTTCATGTTTTAGGCCTTCAAACTCCACCTGAAGATACACAAATGGAGGGGGAAAAAAGCCTGTAATGAAAATGCCTACCTGCACAAGCCACTCAGTAATTTTACTCTGGAGTGTTTGATTTCACCAAATATGGTGAGAACAGTATAAGTTTTTCTGTTCTAGAGTCTAGTTTTGGCACTGTGACCATAAACACTGCTTACATAATTTACCGTCACAGAGACCATGGAATAAAATTTCTAAGCAAACCATGGAATGAGCTGATCAATTCCAGCTTAATTAAGACAGGCAGGACATATAGTGTGTGATACAGAGGCATCACAAAACAGGCTTTCCTAGCTCATTATGCAAACTCTTTCTGTTTGATTAACAAATTCCCTGGATAATCTTCCCACAAATTCAAGCTCAACATTTCCAAAACTCAGCATCGCTGTGGTTCTGACACTCGGCTGCACTGCTCTTAGAATACGCCACTGGGCCTAAAACTATTGGGATGCACCTAGCAATCAAACTCTATTTTTACATATTCAAAATAAAGGTTTTCTTAATTGTCATCATAATTTCAGCACAACCTGACAGTGCTACAATTCAGAATCTATGCTTTAGACTCATAGTGCTGCCACATGAAATTTGATGGCATGATATACATTTTTACCTGTAAGTTTGTAATTTTTTTAAACCTCCCTTGCACTGAAATTATGAACACCAACCATGTAAAATTTTGAATCCCTTGGGGAAAAAAAAAAGCCTAAAGAATAGATTTTCCTTTCCTTGAAAGAAAGGAAAACATACCACATGATATATGACCCTATTTATTTCTGCCAACTGCTAAAGGAATTTGAGATGGCAACATACACCAATCTGGTAGTGCTGAACCACACCAGATATAAAAACCAAGAACCAATCATGTTAATTCAGTTTTGCAAGTTAAGCCTGGGAAAACTTGATGGCTTCTTCTAGTGATGTCAGTGGAATAATCAAAGCTTCATGCAATTCAAACAGGACTAGGACAAGGTAGAAAATTAAATAATCCATTGCCATAAAAAGAATTAGTTCTTGGTTCTATGTATGTCCACTGACCTCAAATATTTAGGATTTCAGCCTATTTTCAAAGGTTCCAGAATACAAACACAGTAGTCAATAATTGCTAGCAACTGACATGATAGCATCTGAGGTTAATCTTGGCTCAGCCCAGAATAACAGCATTCTTGAATATTGTTATTTTAGAATGTGAACATAGAGCTGGGAACATTCACTTGCTCCTCTGAATACAATGAATGGCACAAAAAAAAAAAAAGGTAAACAAAAGGTAAACAACTACATAGGTTGGATTTTACCAGATCACTATCTCTTCAAATCTGCATCTAGAGTTAATAGCCCCCCTCATCCCTACCGCATGAGGTCAGGTCACCCAAACCAGCGTAATTAGACCAAATACATTCAGATGAGAACAGGTCCAACCTGAAACCCCCTTTCGGGCACATCGGTGAGGCCAAAGGGATAAACACTGACAGAGAGTTTTCCCTGGAGATAGATGAAATACATACAATATCCCAAATACCTTGCTTGATAGGGCATCTTTCATTCAGAACACTAAAGGAAATCTGAAGCAAATCCTAATAGGCTTTTGCTATGTGCTCATGACAACAGATGGTATTAACATTACTGTTCTCTTCAAGGGCTTTTATTTCAGGAATATTATACCATTTTCTCAATTGAACTGTGAGTTTTATTTATACTGTGAGACTGACAGGTACCTGAAGAGTAAAAATAACAAGTCTCCCATCAAGAGATGATGATAAGTGAACCATGCCAAAGACCATATCTACCTTAATTACCTCTGCAAATGATAACTCAGGGAAATTCTTGAGTTGTTCCCAAGTTGCAGCATTCTAAAATTCTGAAAATAGCTGGAACTGTGCAATTAAATGTGACTTTTCAGATAAGTGGTCACAGTCTGACAGTATAGAGTTACTGTAACAGTAGCCCATGTTTAATGAAAGTAGCTAGAAGAGAGGAGTGGTACAGAATGGAGGGCTAATGTAAGCATCAAGTAGCAATAAAAACATATGTTCAGAAATACACCCAGTTACAGGTACTGTAGAGGGAGGATAGATGGATGGATAGTATTGCAAAGACTGAAAAGCGAGTGTAGTAAAAGGACTAAATAAACCAGGTAACAAAGCAGACTGGTAGAGACTTAACTTCCATCAAAGAGGGAGAAGGCCATGGAAGGATTTGAAAGTCAGAGTAGAAGCAATAAAGTCCTACATTTTGGGACGACTTTTGGTACTAAAGATCGAGCTTATAGTCTCAAAAGCAGTACAAATGTAGAAAGGAAGTGGTTGGATGTTCAAACAAGAGAGAACCATGCCATAATGCAGGAATTAACTGGTACTACCAAAGCAACGCTCACTATTGTGAAAAACTTGCCTGGTTTTGCTTCAGGACAGACACTTGTTTCTGGAGACAGATATTTTCTTCTTCAAGCTCAGTGTAGTCTTGCAGCAAACGGGCCTCTCTGAATTTATATTCCTTAATATCATCTCGCAGACGGGCCCTTTGGTTTTCCACATTCTGACTGACCTGGGAAAACAAATCCAAAATGATGGTAATTTGGTCAGCTACGATTAAATTTAAAAATTTTACCTTTGCTGACATGTAATGATCAATTGGATTCTATTCAAACAGAAAGTCTCCCCCCACCTCAAAATGAAATTACAGAAAACCAAGTCATGTACACAACAATTTCATTTTATATTCTTGCTTCTCTTACAAATTCTCATCCTTGACTCAAAGAAAAGTTAATAAGCAAGCAGGGAAAGCAGCATTCATACCTATGTCTGGCTGTAAGGAACAGGTGAAAGTTTTCCAGATCAGATGTCAATGCCTGAACCTGTTAATGCTTAAATAAGAAGGGTCTTTTCACAGGAGAAACGACAGATTCAGATGACTCCAGACATTCTTATTTGGACATGTATTTGATACTGCTTTTCAAACAGACCTTTTCTTTATGCCAAGTGCAATAACTTGAAAATATGTTCTAATTAATCCTTTTGGAGAGAGACACTGAGTTAAAGCTCAAAGGAAATCCAAGATCCCAGGTAGAAAGAAATAGCAACTGTGGTTGACTTATAAAACGTTCCTTCCCCTTAGTCCCAAGACTTATGCAAGACCTTAAAGAAAGACTTAACAACAACAATCAACATTATTGTTTTGGGATAGATAAGTAGTATAAATCAATATATTAGAGTAGTATCTTCAAGTACTTCATTAAAACAAAGTGAAAAATATGTTCTAAACATTAGCAGAAATATCTTCATAGCTAGGCAGACAGACGATATATTACCCATGAAAATAGCATCCAGATATTTTAGCAGTTGTACCTGTGAAGTGACGGAATGTTTTTCCAAACAGTTCTAAATCAGCTTAAAACAATTATGAGCTCATGGAAGAGGCTGCCCATCAATTCAGCTAGTTCGGTTATTTCTGTTTTCATCTATCCAGCAGCCTAGCCAAGAAAGCTTCATCCTCTAACATACAAACTCAGATTCCCTTAGTGTTCTCTACTTCAGGTTAGAAACAAGAATGTCAGCAATGAACAACATAAGGTTTCAGTTCTTTTGTGAGCATGCAGCAGGAATACACATAAGTAACACAACAGGCACCTGCAGAAATCTAATAGATAAGGAAATGTTTGCAGCAGAAGCGAATGCCAAGACTTGAATCTGGCACGTTCTGCCAGATTCACCTGCAACTGTTAGGACCAATAAATTTAAATTATAGCGTCCTCACATGTCAGGTAGAGCTTAGACTATATAAACTTGTCTGCTTTTTTTTAGCTATGAAGTACTTCCCAGCACATTGAGAAGCTAAAATAAACATTAATTGCTGAAGCCAGACACTACAATACAACAATTCAAATGAAAAGTTGCTACATCCCACATGCCATGCCTGAGCAAGTGTTGGTTCTATCTTTGCACAAATCCAGGGCCAGGGGGAAAGATGCACTGTAGGTAGCTGAAGGCTACAGCCTGACATGGATTCACACCTTAACAACTTCTTAACAACTGCAATGAAGACCTCTTGCCTTTGGCAGAAAGAGCCTCCAGTCAGATAATCCAAACTGTTTAACAGTTAGGATTGCAAAAGGCTCTTGCATCAAACCGAGATTCATACAAATTAGGAGATCTTATCTGCAATTTTCTCCATTCTCAAGTAAGTGAAATGCAATGAAAGACCTCCCAGAAAGCTACTGGTGAGCTTCTCTCCCCACCATTCAGGCTGCTTTGCTCCTTTTCTTCCCAGGATTATCTAATCTTTGCAGAGGTCAATGCCTGGAGAAATCACTGGAGACAGTCTTTTTTTGGAGAAAGAATGGTTTCTGTCCAATCCTGCCCATTTAAATCTGAGCAACAGGAAGAGCTTATTATTTAATGTGAAAGTATTGTTGTGCTCTGTCTAGCACTAGAAAAATCATTCTATTTCAAAGTGTACAGGAAGGCAGCTTTAAAAATAGCTCCCTTGCTTCCTGACCAGAGAAGAAAGATATAACTTGGCTGTGTATAAAGCTGTACATTCAGTTTGCTCTTAGCATTTTCTTATCAAATAAATGTGCATGCTTGCAAGCCACAAGGTTAAACTGGGTGCCAAGCTAGCTCATATAACTGACCAAATCTAGAGATTTTTTCTGCAGGAAAGTAAAGCATCCTTCCTTGATCAGATTTTTCTATTATCCATAAAAAAAAGTGACATTCATGTATTTGAAGACAGACACACATACATTGCACATGTTCTCACAGGTGGTGTTTTACAGTTCCTCAAGTGCATAGAAAAGTGAGCTGACCTACAGATGAGTTTGTACCTTTCTGTGACTCTTGTTGCTTCAGTGGCTTAGTGGCTTCCTTCCTCCTCTGCCCTGAGCAACCCCTGAGCACAGAGGAGGAGGAGGAGCTGGAACACAAGGGCATGCCCTGCTAGACTGTCAGCTATATGAAAAGTCACACCTCCACCCCAAGCAGATCGTACACCACTTATAAAATACCATTATCACTGTGTGGAGAATTGATGGCCTTAAAATCCCAAATCTACCTGACAAAACCCCTCAACTTCTCAACCTAAAGAATATCGCTGCTATGCAGAAGCCTCTCATCCATCCTGCCCAGAAAAAAGACTGATCTGACAGCGATTTCATTTCGCCTGACCTAAAGGCCATAGACCACTCTGCTCCTGCTGCTAGAGAGCTTGTGTTTTCATCCTCTCAACTTTGCCTCAGAGTTCTGCAAAGGGGCTCCTTCGAGCAGCACCGGTGCTACAAAGACCAGTTTGAGTCCTCCATGCATGCACATCAAAACCACTACTGTCCTCCATCACTGTCAAAAGACTGCTCCTTAGCACCCACTTTTCTAGTACACCACAGCATATAAAGCTGCATATAATTTGACCCTGAAAACTAAATTAACCGAGGAGAAACATCTCAGGTAGCTGATTCTCTCCTCTGTCTTACGCATTGCACAGCCTGATGGGAGTTCATCCTCCAGGTCACCAGCCAAGGCTGATCTTGCAAGCGAAGCTGTGTGTCATTAGCATGGCTTTTGTTACCTTAGAACTCCACCAGCTCATGAGGTCATGGGGTCAGTTTGAGTTTACTGTAGTAAGCATGCTCACACCTAATTTTACATGTAATTAGTAAGAGTCAAAACTTAGTTTGCCCAAATGTATTACTAATTTTATGGTTAGATTTAATGCTTCATGCAATAAATATTTCTAGATATAATCATTCCCTCTTGTGTCCTTCATGGGAAGGATGCACAAAAAGGATGCAGACTCTTTGGAAGAAATACAGAGCAGTTGGAAAGGTTGGCAACTTCTATATATTCTGTTTCTGTGAGGAGAAGAAAATCATAGAATCATTTAGGTTGGAAAAGATCCTTAAGACAGTCAAGTCCAACTGTTAACCTAATACTGCCAAGTCCACCAAAATAATCAATAAAACGTCATCTCTTAGACATTTTATTAAGTATCAGCCTGAAAATTGGGAAGACTAATCCTCAGACACATACATAACTCAGAGCCTTCTTGAACACTTTTCTGAAGGAATCACTTCAGCCAATATTTTTCTGAACACTGCCTTCACACTCTCAGCTGTCACTCCAGAAGTGCCAACCTCAAAGCTACAGCATCTACCCCAGGTACAACTGATGAAAATAAGAACTCAAAATATGGACAATAAAGCTTTTCTATGCGCAAAAAGAAAATTTCCGGTCAATCATTAGACGTTAACAGAGCTACCAACTTGAACTGCCTAGGCTGCAAACCCCAGCAGTTGCATTTTGTGTATGAAATTGACAGCTGCCCATCTGATTGTAACAGCACTTCCTTTGCACACCTGAGGACTGGGGTCCGGTGGTAAGGCATCACATAACTGTGTCATTAAAGGCTGGAATATAAAATACTCCTAGAACAGCGCCAAATTAAGATTGCATAAGAAACCAAAAATAATCTTCCCCTAGTTCTCAAGTTACACTCTTTTAAAAATTAGTTGTTTGTTTTTGGTTTTTTGTTTGTGGGAGGGTTTGGGTTTTTTTTTTTTTTTTTGTATTATTGATATAGAACAAACCACTAGCATTTGGCAGGGAAAAAAAGTTCTATTATATCCAACTGTTCACGATATATGAACAAAATGTTTGGAAACTTGTACTTTCACTGCTGCATAAGATCACCTGTGTGACAAGGCTGTGTGTAGTCCCTGGCAACCGCCAAATGCTTTGGGGGTGAAGAGGCAGACCAGCAGCCACACATGGGCACCAGCACCCCTCCTGACAACGCCCTTCTCTCTCTCATCTTCCTCAGAAGCTGGAGCTACACAAGCTTCTCCTTTGTAAAATTTTGCCCACTCTGTTCTTATAGTATAAAAACTATAAAATAGGATAAAAACTATAAAATAGGATAAAAACTATAAAATAGGATAAAAACATTTATTTATTTACGCAAAGGAGAAATGCCATAGTGGCCTTCTTCATTCACAGAGGAAACTGCTTCACTCATACCTGCACCTATGTTATCATGTGCGCACATGTATTGGTGCAGAATAAGATACTTCTGTGTATGAGGGAAGATGTATAAATAAAACACCAGAGTTTGCCCAAGCCATGGTACCTACAAGGTGGGAAAAGCAGTTTTATTTCCCATACAACCCTTGTATAAAATTCAGGCTGTATTACAATACATGCACATATCCCACACACTGAATGCCAGAAAATGAGAACAAGTCTGGTGGAGACTGACAGGCACAGCTATACCTACAGCTGTTTTCTACACATATAAAAACATAAAACAACTACCACCCCAAACTTGTGTGTATGACATTTGTTTAGTATTCAACTATTCTCACTGACATTCGACAGTCACTGAGTTACTCAAATGTCACTATCACAGCTTTCATGCTTTGATTCAGTTTATGAGACAGACACATCCCTCTCCAGCCCTACACACAGAAATGGACCATCCTTTAGATAGATTTTTTTTTCCTAATTGTACCCAGCACCTGTGTCTTCTTCTCCAAACACTGCTTATGAAATTACTAAGAAAACAGGTTTTATAAGTGACAGAAAAATCAGCATATTCTCAGTAGTGTTTTACAACACCAACACATTCAAAAGAATACTGCAGCCACAAAACCAGTTGAGAAAGTCACTGTCTGAATCAGTATTTTCCAGAATTTATAGCAAATGTTTTTGGTGTCTTGTTCACACAAGCCCACTGGAGAAGATAAAGTAGATACTATGCCAAACTGCAGTTTGAACTCTTCTCCACTATTTTGTTGCAAGTCATGCCTTGACATGGTCTATCTGCTGAAAAGCTGCTCGACTTTTTATGCCTTGGTGTGACCACAGACAGAAATAGATATAAACAGGGAAGAAGAAGGCAGAGCACTGTGGTCAGTTAGAAGCAGAAGAAATAGTGTCTTGTTTGTGTGTTTTCAGAATCGAAGTCAAGCTTTAAATGTATTTCGTACAGAATAAAATTACTGAGCCAAAAAAACTCAAAACCCCAAGAGAGAGATGACTCCTATTTCAGTAAGTCTCCCTTCCCAGGTGCCTGTCCGAAATACTGTTTTGCTCTGGGAACAGGGATCAAACACACAAACAACACCCTGCCGCTTCCCTCCATTAAAAAAAAAAAAAAAAAAAAAAGGCCAAACCAAAACCAACCAACCAATCAAAAAAAAACCCCAGCCAAACAAGCCACCCCAAACAAAAACCCAAACCAAACACAAAAACAAGAAACCCCAACACACCCTCCAAACAGCAGTGGCAACTGCAGCCAAAAGCAGGCGAGAAGCTCCAAGCCCACCACCAGTCCAGCACTTGGCCCCAGTGCTCTCACAGGAATCCAGACTACACTCAAATGCCACGGCAGTCATCTGAGCTCTGCTAGCACAGCTCAGCAGTGTGACACAAGCCTCTCAAATGCAGCACCAGGAAGGCCTGTGTTAGGACCTTGAGTGGTTCTGCATGTAACACAAAGAACTTACTGAAGTTCCTCACCCCACCCCTTCCAAGGTTTCCCTGCACCTGGGCCAGGTATATACCCATTTTATGCATTTGGAGCCACTGAGCAAACTGTGACCCGGTTTCTCTTTCGTAGCAGAAGTTGCAGTCTTTTTGGTTTTTTGGACTAGGAGACAAGATCTTAAGAGCTCTAATTACCATGAGACACCCCCAGTGCTCCCAAGCACTCAGGTCGAACTTCATGACAGTTATCCTGCAGGGAACAAAAATCAGAGATTGCAAGGAAGAAGAGGGGAGATATCTGCAACTCACACCACATATATTCTCCTGGGGAAAAGAGCATAGTAGCTGTTTATCATAACTCATAGATAATGCTCCCAAGAGCTCTGAAGTGTTAACGGAAGATGTCCAGCTACACTGGAACTTTCCTAGCAAACATGCACAATTGCCTGTGTTTTGTTGGAGATTTTTTTTGGATTTGATTTGGTTTCAGTGTGGTGGTTTTTGGTATTTTTTTTTTCTTTCCCTCTCATTATCCAAACACCTATCCCATGACAAGGCATCATTGATACGTGTCTGTGACTAATGCTGGGGCACCACCTACTTGATTCTTGTGCAAACCATTAAAAAAAAGCTGTGTGAAGCTGCAACATTAAGGATGGATTTACTGCAACACCGGCGAACAAAGACAACGCTGTCATCCTTTCTTTTCTGCAAAATATTAGAGACACCTGAGCTGAGACTGTTACTACAGTGTATTCTGGAGCCATTTAAATCTGTTATAACTACTTAATCAGAATTAAGTCTTGCTACAGTGCATACGTCCTATTATTTAATGTGTTGTTTGCCAACTATGTGTTCAAACATTTGATCCAATCCAGAGTCAAATCCAAAGCACGTCCTCCAAACCCTTTCTTTGTCACAGGGAGGGGTAACACCTGCCCACATATAGCTGGGACGAGCAATACAGCACTTACTCTTGTTTAAGTTCCTTGCATAAGAATCCAACCTTACTCTATCAGTGCTCTCCAACTGCAAGCTTACAATCCAGGTGAGGATAAATATACCTCCCTGCAACCCACAGGCTTTAGCTGCCCACCCAAATAGGTTGTCTTTGCCCAGAAGTCCATTAGGCACTTAAACACAAGGTGCCTGGCTCTCTAGTGTAAGCCCACACAGGCAGCGGTGCCACGTCTTCACCAAAAAACAGATCAATGGTGGAGAAGCAGCCCTCCAGTGAGAGGACTGGAATAAGCTTTGTGATCAAAAGCTGGGGGCACTGAGAAGTCTCCGAGAGCAGAGGACAGCTTTTCTAATCCATCCAAAATAACCTATTTTACAGCTGAAGTAAGTCAGCATTCATGGTCTCATTTCCAGTGATCTCATTACTTATAAAACTGAGCCATTTTTGAGCTTCAGGAACAAAAAGGGGACGCTGCTCCCTCTGCATCTTCGGAGTCCTGTGCTTGTCCTCCTGCAGTGCCAAGGCAGTGGGTGGGCCTGGGCTCTGCACCTCAGCTCCAGCCTAGCGTGGGAGTCCGGATGGAAAACACTGACCCAGACTTAACGATAGTATTATGAATGGCACTGTGTAACATTATTATTATAGTCTTCCCCTTCCTGCACTCAATTGCTTGCTAAAAGCAGTTAAACTCCAGCTGCTTTTCAAATCTAAAGGCTTGGCAGCATTCCATGTCCTTCACTGCCACAAAGAAAACATTTAACCCCTGCAAGACCTGCCAATAACCTTCTAGGTAGCTGTCATCTTTCACCTCCCGAAGGGCCGGTGGAGCCAAGCTCAGCTCTCGGAAGGATCACCTGCAGAGATGGGCAATGCTCAACAGCAGCCTCACTCACCACTGTACCTGCATGCCTGCCACCTCAGCTACCAGGTTTTGAAGGGTTTTCTGTGTGCTGTGTTTCTATTTTCAGATGCTAATGAAAAAAGCCTGAGGTTGTGCCTGTTTCAACAAGCCTTCCTCAAGCTGAAATGAGAAGGAAGAAAACTCAGCAACTGAGGCAATAGGCTTCTGCATTCAATGGCTTGACCATCATTCCCCCAGGTTTGGGAAGGCACAGGGATGTCATCCCCTAGGGGGTAGATGAATTCGGATATACCTCAGAAATATCCGAACTCAAGCTCCAACTGCAGTAATTCTCCCTATGGATGCAAACTAGCAAGGGACTGGAAAGAGGAAGCATACTTCCAGGAAATCAAAATGAACGATAAACCAGCTAGACTTACATAAGAAGCCTAAACAGCCCACACTTAGGGAACAAAGTAGCACCAAAGACGTATTTCAATTAGTAGCTCTAAGTCACATTTATACTTTTTTTTTTTAAGTATATTGTGACATCAAACAGTTTTTTTGTATTTCAGATTAAGGCTGCTTATTAAAAATGAACAAAACTAATAAACAGAATCAGTCATTCCCCATATCTGCCCTCCTTAACAGAAAACAGCAATAAAACTTGGAAGTGAGACACTGCTCTGCCTGGAGAAGCTGTATTGGCTCTAAGGAGTTACAGAACAAGAGATCACGAAGTTTGAAACAGTAATTTGCTGAAATTTATTTCAAATCCTTGAAAGCTCTCAGGGTTTCATTTCCCAGCTGAAGCACATAATCTGGACTCCTCTAATGCACCAGGTGTTTTAGGAGAGTCAACCACATGCAACTGACTGCGGTAACTTGGCACCAAACTCAAAACAGACCAATTTCCAATTTAGAAGTCAGTCTACACCTCTGGTTTCAGGAAGACACTCTTCCTCTCAAAAGCAACCATGCTGCTGGAATATGGCTCACAACAGCCCTCAGAACAGGGACTTTTTTTGGTGAGGTGCCAACTTGTTGTCTGCTGGACCCACATGTTGTGATTGTCCCAGTGAGCTGACCCAACTCTGGCCCTGAACAGGTGCCCTGAACTGCTACACTGCACATCCCATGCCTCAACCCCTGGCCAAGCCGGAAAAGTCTTGCAGAGCAGTTGCTGTCAATGCTCCCAGGTACAGAACAGTCTCAGGACAGAAGCAGAAAGGAGCCAGCAACCCCCGTGAGGAAGCGGTCAGGAATCCCTTCTAATGCCATCAAACGTTTCCTTGTCATCACAGCAGTCGATGTCCTGACGATTCTCGCTTGCTGCTAACCAAGCTAAAACACGTATAATGTTTCACTATTTCCATAAACCACTTTTTCTAGCCCATGAATAACTTCCAAATGCTTTTCTCCCTGGTCAGGTGTTTTTTTTTTTGTTGTTACTACTTTATTTTAACATCGTTCTGTTAATCAGAGATAATTATTTACCAAAAACCTCCCAGTTCAATATTAGAGAACTACTCTATGCTGCACTGTTTCGTGCCTGCAGTCCAAAAATGCAGTTTTACTCTGCTATTACATCCCTTTGAAAATCCCTGTTAAGTTTACCTCATCAGAAATGTCCACAAACCATGTATTTTCAGTAATCTTAAGTACAAGTTGCTCTTGTTAATTAAAGCCTGCCTTCCTCTGTTACAAGCTGTGTTGGAGGCGCAGTATTTTCTTACTCATATTTCTTACTCTAATATTAAAGGCCTAGTTTATAGTTTCCATTAATCATTTCCAGTGGTAACAGTCTTTCTTGAGCAGACTTAACACTAGCATACTGCAGCAGCAGGCCAGGAACAAGTTAATGGGGCTTCAGCACTAGATATCACAAATCTGACAGACTTAAAAGAATTTACAGTTAGAATAATACCGACAGAATGTCGAAGTTAGCAGAGCTATCAAAGATTAGAGGTCTCCTACTGACTTAATTTGGCCATAACTAATTTATATGTAAAGCATGAGATAAAAGCTTTGGCTAAATTTATACTCCCGGCATTAATGGCCTATTTTCACAAGGTACCACACCTCACGGATGTGGAAAGTGCTTACTTTACACAACCCAATCCTACTGAGATACAATCATCTCAGAACCATGGGCTTAGGGCTCCATCACTACTTCAAACAATTTTCATGAACTAAATAACAAAGGAGTTATCTATCTAAAGTAATAATACCTATGATACCACTTTATAAGTTTTAGAGGTATATGAAAGATTTTGCTTACAGTTACATAATGGTACTTCTTTATAAAAAAATGCAATGGAAGAAGGAAAATTCAATAATATTAAGCAATATTATATGGGAGACTTATAGAGGCTGGATTAAATTACCAAAAAAAAAAAAGAGATATTTCCCTTTTACAGACATAGTACTCCTGGAATACAGCGAAGGTGAAACAGATGCCTTGTGGTTCCAAAGGACCAGAGTTACATGGTACAAGTCCTGGAGTGATACCCATCCCCTGTCCAACTCACAGGAATGCCTGCCAGGCCCACCCATGCCTTTGGAGGCAGCAGCCTTCCCTCTGCTTCCTGGGGCAGTCAGAAACTCCTGAGTAGTGAACAGCTGTAGGAAACCATGAAACTGATAGATGCAGTAAGCTCTAAACTGTGACTCTGCATAAAAGCCACCATAACTCTTCTTCTTCCTGAGCAGGCTGTTAATGGCATAGTCCTACCAGTCTTCACTCACACGAAGATCCAACTTCAGCTGGGATCTTCATCCGTTTGGCTTCAGGAACAGCTTCTAACATCAGTGTAGTTAGGCTCTAGCACAGTTCATGCTGCCAAGCCAGGATCACTCAACATTCCCAATTCAACTTCATTGATTTTTAATCTACCAGCAACATTTTCTAGTAATGCTTCACACACACAGCAGCTTGCACATGGACTGCAGGAACTGCAAGTGTCTCTAGTGCAAATTTTTTTAATGAAGTTGCCATGTATAACTTGCATTAAACTACAGGCACAAAACTTTGTTGGGAGAAAAGGATCAATTGAAGAGGGATGGAAAGCAAGAACAGAGCAGAGGGAGATCAGTATGGGCATAACCTCAGCTGGTGGCATATCAGTCTGCATTTCTGTTTTCCAGCAGACAAACTGTAGGTTACAACAGGAGCAGGACCTTAGCAGCTCAGATTTTCTTTCAGCAGCCTTGTTTACCAGTTAGCAGGACAGACTTTAAGAACTCTGATAATTTAATACAATTACTTCACATATATTATGACCGAATGATGAAATCTTCCCTTTTCACAGCTGTACTTCAGACACTGTTACATCTAGCTTGTATTCTACAGAAATAAACAGATGTGGGGACACAGCAATATGATCTTTGTCAAACAGTGATTAAATGCTGCTTCCAGAGACTTCATTTGTCTCTCAACTGTTATATTACAGCTACAGGAGACTTCGAAAAGCCAAAACCACCACTGGGTCAGTTGATCTGAAGGTATTTACATCACAGCAGCCCCTTCCTTGCAGGACACGCTTTGAATGAAGCAGCCAAGTTCTGTGTGCAAAACAGTACACTGAAGTTGTATTCCAGTAATCAGCAAAATACTGTTCTGTCACAACCACTCGCACTCAAAGTGCACACTGTGCCTCTTATAAGGCCACTGACCATAAAGCAAGGGGGGGTGGTGGGGTGCACGGCGAAGAAGAAAATCAATCTTTGGCCATATAAGAGTAACACACTGCCCTCTTTCTATTGAAAAAAAAATTCCTAAGAACTGTTTTGATAAATCACGCTAAAATTATACTGTGTAAATATCTACATGTAGGCAAAACTAGCAGCAGCAAACCAGAAGAGTCTTTGTCATGAAAAAAGCTAGATCTCTGACCCCATGCTGGCTTTTCCTCCCACAAGAGCTTTTGTCCAAGTTCCTCTGAATCTGAATGGCAGAGGCACAGTGAAGATCAAACAGCTCTGTTAGAATAACCACCAGAACATACACCGACACCTTTAAGACACAAAACGGGCAAGTCTCCATCCTAGATTCTGCATTTTTGGGCAAAATACTGTGACAGTAGAAGTGGTGGCATTCTTGGAAGCAGTTGTCATTGCCTGTGCTGACACAACCACCTGTATTACTACTGAGCCATAAGCTGTCCCAACAAACGTCACTCCTAGAGCTGCTGAATATTTTCACATTGGCCACACAACTGTAACTCCATGAACTTCCTTAGCTATTCTCAAAAAACACATCCAAAACACTTATTTATCAGGCTGAAATCAGTCGTCTTTTCAATCTTCACAGAAACAGAGGGTCAGGATAACCCAGTTAAGAAAAACCAAGGATACCTCTCCAGCTACCAGATGTAAGCTACCCCATGCAGAAGTAGCTTGGATTTCATTGCATGCGATTACTCAATACCTAGTTATCATGTTCAGTATTTCCCCTTCAGTCCTGGCTACATCAGGAACAGCTCGGACCAGTGGCAGTCTGACACACAGAGGACAGGTAGCTTTGATTCAGGGAAATGACAACTATCCTGGGTTTCTCTCATCTGCTCAACTTTTAGAGCAGCAGACACCTCCCTTTGGGCAATCAAATGCTAAAAAGTAGCAGGGGTTAATGAGTTAGCTACACTCACTAATGAAATAAAGGGAGAGAATACTAATACATGTCACTTAAAAAAAATCTTGGCCCATAGAGAATGGGGAAGGTGGTTTACTCCACATCACACAAGGGTGTACAGAAGGTAAGTATTCTATGAGCATCTTTTTGCTACATGATTAGCATTACTTCAAGTTTCTTTGACCTTTGCAATACCAATATCCAGAAATATTAAGGCAATAACATTGAGAATTTTGTACAATTTTGTTGCATGAAAAATGTATCACCTCTTCTTCCAAATAGGGAAGAAAGATCCCTCTTCATTTGATGAAGAAATAAGGGTCAGACTACCTTAGCCACAGGACTTCAAATCTAGGATACATTGTAATAAACTACTTGAACACACTTTTGGCCACTTACCAGCAGTACACAGTCTGTCATTTAACACACATTAAAATGTTGTTTCCACTCACTCTCTGCTATAACAAAACCCATGCCTTCTTTAAGCATGGGTCCTGATGCTTTTAGGGAACGCAGAACTTGCCTTCCCCTTCCCTGGCTGCAGGGGAGATCTGTTGTGCATTTTCCTGTATGGATTACCAGTGCATTCAAGACGAAAGCAACACAAAGATCTATTTACCATCTTAGCTATAAAACCTACAGGGAAAGGCAAGTGTAATCACAACCTTAGGAATACTTTTCCTTCACTGAAGATGTTAAGGAAACCTGGAGAACTTCAGCCATTGGATTACTGTATATTTATAGAAGAATTGACAGCCATCATTGCCCTGAGCACACAGGATCATGTCTAACCAACAACTTAATTGCCTACCATGGTGTAAACTGATTCTGAAAAATAAACACTTGCTAGCAATTAAAACAGTCAAGTATTGTGAACAGACTCTGACATGGGCTTCCCAGCAATGTCTCTTCCACCTGTTCCCATGTTTTAACTGCAAGGCCCAGAAAGCTGATACAAGAATATTGCTGTCCAAGGATATGGAGAGATGACTGCAAGCAATTATGTTACTGCACATGTAAGGCAGTCAAGGTCAAGGTGGCCTGACCTAATGCAGTGCATCTTATGTTTCCACTTGAAGCTGTTCTAATCAGATTGCTGGCAATTTCTGTGTGTCCAGTGAGGCATTCAGCTACCCACAACCAGAGACCAAGGTCTAGGTCTTCACTGAAGGATAAAGATGTCAGGACTGCTTGGTTAGCTTTTTAGGTTTACTCTGAGAGAATGGGTGAACTTCTTAAGCTGTAAACTTGGCTAAGGAAATTATCTATAGGATTTGACTAAAGCATGAGAGATGTTAAGAGTCACTTGAGACTCTGGAAAAACAAACTCACGACTATTCCTCCAATTTGAAGCAAGAGAATAGGGTGGAGGGACAAAACGGATGGATCTTTATAGAGGACTACTTTCTGGGGATAAAAACAAACAACAAAAAACCCCAGGATAAACAACTGTGTGTCTGTCTTTGACACAGACCTGAAAATCCAAGCATTATCAACAGAAAAAGGAGGTAGAAAGTCCCCAGCGCATAGCAGGACCAGGTAACTGCATGGTGTTCATTATCATTTAGACTGACACACAGTTTCTTGGTAAACCCTCTCAGTCAATAATGCAAAACAAGAAAGTTTCTTCAGAAGAAACCTTGGAAAACCAGCTTCCATTATGTAGCCATGGAGGAATGAAATTACTCATATGTTGCTCATAGCATGTGTTAAAAAATGTCATGTCAGCTATTTTTCTTAACTAACATACACAAAAGTACACACATTAAAATATATTACCTTCTTTAGTGTACATAATCAGAACACCTTTTGCTTTCCTGGGAAAGAATCACTCATTTATTTTTTCAGCTTCTCTGTACTGGGCACAGCTGCCTCATGACTTCACAGCCAAATCATCCTATGAAATCTGTTTGGTACCATTAAAACAAAGGAGAGATGAAAGAAGATGAAAGGAATGGCAATTAGCAATTATTCAGGAGCAATTACTCCTGCCAGTGACTCTTCCAGGACACAGGAGCTGCTGAGCTAGCTAATGACAGCAGTAGAACTTATAATCTGTAACCACCCTGTTGGCCTGTCTCAACGGGCCAAAGTTAGATAATTCACCAGAAAGCATCAAAACCACTTGTGTCTGCTACAGCAACTCCAGGTGTACCAAATGTCACTCTTCTCCTTCCAAAAACAACTCATTGCTTCTGTGCAAGTGTCCTGAGAAGACATGAAAGGAATGATGGCATGTTAAACACACAGTCTTGAATGCGCTTCCAGCTGGTGTGGGTCAACATCTGGTTTCAATCCATCACCACTGCTACTGCCAGCAGCATCTCAAGAGGAGCTGCTGCCAGATGCACTGGAACATCTTCCTTGTGCCACTGCACAGATTTTTTCCAAAAAAGCCCCAGCAACATTAAAACCTCTACATCTTATCAGACAGTTACAAAACAACAGATGCAAACTTTTGTAGCCAGTCCTAGCAAGCAAATCTCCCTTAAAAACAAAGCAGAGACTCAGCCTCAGTTGATTTCCTGACTTTCCTCCCCATCCCCAACACTTTTACACTTCCTTTTAGTTTTGACATGAAGAGGTCTCTGCCTGGCCAGAGGACATACCATAAAGCGTTTTCCACAGCTTTCCTCCTATCTGGATCAAATCCAGAACAGTTGCAATGGAAGCAAAGTTTCCTGTTCCCCCAGCCATGCTATAAAGACTAAATCTGCCTATCAACATTCTCTACAACATGATAAAGAAGAGCCACAATAGTTCTTCTTCACCAACAGTCAGAAAAAACAAAGGAAAGCATTTCTACTATGTCTCTACAGTATAAAACAAAAGATCATATTCCACTTTCATCCCCAACACGTTCACAGCAGCACTCTTCACAGCATAGTCTCCTTGGACTATTATCAACACAACTCTTTTACCATGAGGCAAGCTAAAGCTAAATGTGGCAACAGGGTCTGGGAAAAAACACATACTACTCATCCTGCTCACTAGCTTACAAGGGCCACAATACGTTTTTCTTGATTTCTCTCACACAATGCTTTCAAAATAAATTTATGAGATCTACAAATCATGACAGGAGGCTTATGCATATTGTCCTGTTGCCACTTACCTGGACAACAACGGTGAAATAGCAACTATTTGAACTTTGTAATTTTCTGATGCATTGTATGAGAGAAAAGCCAAGTCCCTTGATATGGTCATGTTGACTGGGCTGGTTTTGTGGGCCAAGAGAAGGCTGCTATCTCTGTTCACACACCCTGCCTCACTGTTCCTTAACAGTAATTATAAGGCAACTCAAACCAATACTCAGATAGGCATCTTCTAAGGAGAATAATCCCAAACTACAATTGGCCAAGATGTTTTCATTTTAACACCTAAACCTTCGTGCAATTTCTTTCACCTCTTCACCCCACCATGACA
Source organism: Rhynochetos jubatus (assembly GCA_027574665.1). Taxonomy (NCBI): domain Eukaryota; kingdom Metazoa; phylum Chordata; class Aves; order Eurypygiformes; family Rhynochetidae; genus Rhynochetos; species Rhynochetos jubatus. The sequence goes on from CM050658.1 coordinate 24,952,312, forward strand.
TACCAGCAGTAGAAGAAATAACTAGGCTAAAAAAAGGCAAGGAAAGAAGAACATGTGAAAGATCTTATCTTGAGCAGATTGTCTCAAAGCTTGCTGACAAAGTTGTGAAACTTCCTGGTGGCTTGGGTTTTGGTGGATTGAGGAGGAAGGATTGCCTGCAGGCCTGAATAGATAAGGACCAAATGGCCTACTGGACAGATAAGAAGCAAATAGCCTCTGGAGACCAGTTCCAACCAAGGGCAAAATCACATCGCCTCATGGGGGGTCCAGACACAGAGGACCCCCAAGCCTGCTAAAGCACCCAAGTGGTCACTTACTGATTCTGTGCACCCCAAGGAATCAGCTGCGTAACCGGAGAGCGTTTGCAGGAGGCAGGAGTCAGCAAAAAATACCCTATAAAAGACTGTGTGACCAAACTGTGAGAGGGACCCTCCCCACTGAAGACTACAAGACTACGGATCAACGGGACACCGCTGAATCCATGATGGTGACTATCTCTTGCAATACTCTCCCGACTGTTTGTTAAATTTTCCCTCGTTTCTATTTTCTCTCTCTCCTATCACTATTTTCTTACACCAAAAATAAACTCCTCGTTAGCAGCATCTGACCTCGTTTGTGTCTTAATCTCACTCCGGGTACAACAACGAATCTCCCCCTTCCTGGGATAACCGGGCTGGGACAGAACACAAGCACTGAGATGACACAAAGTGACAGCAGAGAAACCTCTAATTGCAGGGTTCCAGCTATTTATCATATACGGTTTTCATTTTTATTTTTCTTTAACTTAACTTAGTTCAGTTTCCATTCAAAGTTTAAAATCAGTCCAAGTTTAAATTACCTGGTTAATTATCGTCAGCCTTTATTTCTAGTCAAGTAACTAAATGAATCTTCCCCCATTCAGCAGAAGAGAGCTTAAAAAAAAAAAAAATGAAAATCTTCACAAGAAACCTGACATCACCCCCACTTCCCCTCTTCCTGTACTCTTCATTTGTCACTGGAGTCCATCTCACACAAGTGTGTTTGTGCAAAAGCGTGTGTGGGTGAGGTGGAAGGTCAAAGGACAAGAAAAAACCCACCCTAAAAACCTTGCAAACTGACAGCTCATCTGTGGGTTATATAAAGCAAAATGCAGCTCCAAGCAAAGGTAGCTGAAATGTGGCAGTATCTAGAAGGAAAAAATCACCTTCAGCTGCAGTGACGCAGTGAGGTGGATAGAAATCTGCCAATCTGCCTGCTTCTGAGTGGTGTTTGGAATCCATTATGGACACAATTGTGCCTCTGGGGTTGGGAGCTTTTCTTTTAAGCTGTTCTTAAAGGCTAGGAAATAAGGGAAAGAATTGTGTGTGTGCTTGCAGGGGCTGGTTCCTTGCCTAAGGAGAGCGTATGGACTGATTCCAGCTCTCTTATCGCACAGCCAGGATCCATGAATTAAAGGAAAGGTTGACTGGCCTGTTTCATCACCTGTAACAGTTTGCCCCACAATCTCCTCCTCTGTCATAGCTCAGAGATGTACTACTGATCCTCACACCTCCACAGAAGTGACCTACATTTCTTCGTAAATTTTACCACCAAATATTATTTGTTACTATGTCCTAAAGAAATTAGACAAGACACTTCTGATTTTCAGCTGTGTTCACACAGAGTACATTGAGAATAAAATGTGGGCTCTTTGATAACCTCCCCTCCAGGCAGCGGAAGACTAGTACCTGACGCTTCAAAGGAAGGTGCAAGAAAGCTCATGAGTAGTAATTGCTGATTTTTCACCACATCCATCTGTGGTTTACAATCTTTGTAACTTTTACCCAGTCTAAATTTAACCAATGCTTTGAGCTCTCAAAACACTATTTTCTGCATCAGTGTCACAGAGAGCTGATGGTCAGGTACTAGTCTCATCTAGCCCTGAGACAATCAGAAGGGTCTGGTACCTGAACTCGTCTCCTGCTGAGCTACAGATGTTATAAGTAATTAAACTTTTTAAGTCAATTGCTCAGCGATTATTTCACCTCAGAAACAAGTAGTTTCAATACTAAAACAGTAAGAGGCCAAAGGTACTTTGAGGTAGTAAGTTAAGCAACCTATGAAAAAATAAAAGCCATCACTTTCATGAGAGAAAACATACGACTATAAACTTTACTATTACTCCTTTTGTGCAACTGAGTGTTTTGTTATGCTCCTACATCCTGAGAAGTCCGCGTGGAAAAAGTGATAAAAGGGGAAATTATGTCCCAAATATTTTACAGCAAGAAAATCTGTATTGTTAGTGAGGCAGAAAAAGTACATCCAAACCACCTCTGTGCTCAGGCTAAACAAATTCCTCTGCTCTTTAAGGCAGCAGTTCTCTGACTGAGAGTACTGATCCAACGTGCAGTACCCACAGCACCAGTGTGGCCCAAACACACAATCACATGTCTGTCAAATGAGTTGGGACACAATGCAGTGGTTACTGCAGAACTAGAAAGTATTTGAACAAGGCAGAGTGAATTTGTACTGGGTCAGAACCATTGTGGCCACGACAGACCAGGAAGCTGGATTTACTGTGCTGCTGAATTACAGCTTTGGGTTGGATGTAACACCTTGCTAAAGTCTTGGAGAGACATCCCATTTTAGCAGCTGTCAGTATTAAGCAGATATCGATCAGATTAAGAATATTCCTCGTTTTGGTTACACAGCACAAGAAAACATAACCACAGTACAAGCTGTGGTGTGCACTGTGCACCTTCACTCACCTCTTTCAGTTCCTGTGCAACAGAATTAAGGCGTTCATTTTCAGACTGTGTGTTGGCAAGGACATTTCTGAGCTGCTTCAGTTCTGTCTGCAACTCCATAACCTTCTTCATGTAGTACTCTTCCTTGGTAGCTGATTCCTGAATCAAGGTCTCCTCTCTGCTCTCTCCATCTGCTGCTACCTTCTTGTGGTTGCTATGGGCCTGCCCAAAAGCCTAGGACAGTCAGAAAACAAATCTTTAATTAGTAAACCTAGAACTTTGCATAAGTAACTTCAATTTTAAATAACTGAAACTATTTACCCTCATATCTCTAACACAAAACAATGCAACCTTTTCCATACACTCTCTTCTTCTGGGATCAGACCTTTAAATGCCATCTTTGGAAAATAACAGTACCCAAAGTGGTTTGTAATGTACAGGATACTTATGTAGAACCTCTCATAAACCCTTGTGGGAGGGAACAGCAAGGTATTGATTTGAGTCTGCTCTTAAGCCAAGAATGTGGTTTTCAACAAGTCTACTGCAAGATGATTAGACACTTTTGTATGCTCATATTCCCTATAGTTGGGTCAGACTCACTTCTGCAAAAACTGAATCACTGAAAACCGGTTTTAGTATTAATGGCCTGTTCCATTTCCTATGTTGGGAGCACACATACTCTTCCTGATGCAGCTATATCAAAGAAATCTATCACCACCCTCAGCTGCTCATTGCTGCAGATTACTGCCCCCTCAAGCCTGCTCACCCACTGCAGCCATAAGTGAGCAATATTAGCTGGGCTACTCTGTAACCAGGTTAAGCTAACATGGGTCATTCTGGCTGAAGTAGGTCAGTGGACGCTCACCCAACCAGCTCTGCTGCCTGCTCTCAGAAACATCTCTAGCAGCATGCCAACAAAGGGACTCACAGGCAGGTCACGGAGACCTAACCTCTTCAGCATATCATGCCTTTGTTTAAGCCTGACATTCTCATTTCTTACCTGCTCCTGCTTCTTTCTGAGGGTTTTCATTTTAGTCAAAACTAGCAGGTGATGCTCCTAGCAGCACTGTTCTCCAACACACAAGCAAGAAGCCCATACAGACACCCCAGCCGCTGGACTGCAGCACTTAAGAAACCCATCAGTGGCTTTCACTAATAGATGTTATACAGCAAGGAGTTTGACATTTTAAGCAGGCATATATTCGTAACACACAGCCTAGCAGACGGAACAAAGTCAAATGAGATAAAAGATAGCATTCATTAAACTGCTTCATGTGTGTGCACCACAATCCAACCCAAGATGTATTTGGAGCTTTCAGGTGCCATAGCATCTTTTGGGATGCCAGTGTCCATATGGTAGGTTTTCATAGCCAACATTAATGCCAGGCATTAAGTTAGGTCAAGGACAGATCAGCATTTTGTAAAACTCCTTGTCTAGTCATGCATAACATTTTCAATTAATCATCTTTTGCTAGCTTTTCAGAAACTGTCAGCACAGGAAAGAATCTGCTTTGAAGCGAAGCAGATTTCAGTATTTTATTACTTCGGTATATTAGACACAACACATTAATAATACAGTAATTACTGAATATATCAGGGCTGAAACAGATGATTGAATGTGCTAGCTCTGCCTATAGTTAGAGACACCCACATATTGCTCCTATCAGATTAAATTTTATTTCAGATAAGCATCAGAGATACAGAAGACATATATCCATTTAAGAAATTCTAGCCAGATTCACTGAGATGACCCAAGGGAAATTAAAAAGCATCACATTTCAGACAGAAAGTAAAATAACATCTGTGCAAGTCCTCGTCAAATGAGTTTCAGCAAAGCAGCTTAAAAGCCTAATACTCAAGATGTCCATAAATGTTAAAGGCATAGCAAAAAAAATGTGCAAGCTTCTCAAATACCATTTTTTTTTTTCATGAAGAAATAAGATTCCCCTTTTATAGATCTGCATTTATTACAAGTCTCTGACAGAGGGAAAGGGACTCTAGGCATCCCTTTGCCCAGTGAAGTGGCATCATTTTCTTGGTAGCTGGATGCCAATGTAGAGCACACTGAAGCTCAGATTACTCAAAGCCACATCTGATCAGCCAGACAGCAGAGTCCAAGCATGATTCAAGCGAGGAACTCAGTAATGCTGCTAAGGGAGAAATTCTTGAAAATAAGAATGAATTTGCTCTTAAAACTTTTGATAAAGATGCTAGGACTTGGGTATCTTTAACAACTGAAAAGAGAACGTCATTATCTTGCAGAAGCCACTATTTGAACACAGAAACTGGCACAGTGGATGAGACTGGGCTTTTTTTTTAATCCAATCTCCTGTCTTCTACAGAGGCTAATGCGAGATGCTTCAGAGAAAGGTGCAAGAAACCGCATAATCTCCCATAGTTGGGGATTGCCTTAAACCTTGAAGCATTCTGCTTCATGTAAATTTAGAATGTATCCCCTTATTTTTCATGGGCTTATGTATTTTTGGCCTCAATAAAATCATACAAAAATGAACTTTTTATTTTAAACCATACTCGTAGGTGATAGTTTTTTGTCAGTTTACAAGTTTCCCATGTTTTCATGAAAGAGAACATATCTTTGTTCAGAGACTTTAAGCTGTGTTGTTATTCCACGATCCCCTGTCAATCATTCATTGTTTTTAGAGAATTCCATCACACCCTTCTTTTGCCTGGTGAAGGTGAGGAACTTCAGTAAGTTACCGTCACTTTTATGTTTGAGAGGTTTTTTCCATGCCCTAAGACAGTCATACTCACATTTTAGAAACTGCCTTTTATTATGGCTTGTCCCAAATGTCAAGGCTAACCCAATCAAATGGGAACTGCAGATGTCAGCTCACACAGACCAACTGCAGAAACAAGCTCATGGATCACCTCTTCCAAGAGGTGACCCAATTCTTTGTGGGGCCCAGTTATTTCTGCACAGCAAGGCTGTTATTTGCAAGCTTGTGAAGTTTCAGCAGAAACCCTGCCATTAGCTTGATGGTATTACTCTCTGGGATCAGGAGGATGGGTACAGAACCATGAGTAAATGGACTCTGACACTCACAGAACACAGGAAACCTTCTTAACAGACATGGTCATCAGGACAGACAGCCTGGAACAAATCCATCTGGGTGGATTTGCAAGCAAACACTTGAATGCACTTCCATTCCAGTCTAACCAAGCTTCACCTTCTCTCTCTTGTACATACTTGGAAATGACCTCATACATTCATGTTACATGCCAGTTTCATAACAGCAACAGCCAGTATAGAACAGTAAATGAACAAAATTGTGCAAAATTACAGGGCAATGCAATTACCTTCCATGGCTACAGTCTAGGCCTGTTTTAAATCAAGCTATTAGAAGAAAAACTGACTTTTTACTTATGTGCACAAACCCCATAAACCTTCACATACTCAGAAGTCCAGCATCTACCTGTTCATTTTTGCTTTAATATTATATAAAACAGAAATAGAAGTCAAAGTTACTCTGCTCTTCCTCCTCTTCCAAAACCTCTATTTCTATCTACTAAGTTAGCAAAATAGGGAAGAAAACTCTTCACAGTTATATCAGAATGACAATCTTTGCAGTATAATCTCTTAACAGGGAAGTGCTCTAGGTCTCTGCAAAACAGTGGGCACACGTCTCAGAGCCAAAACCGGTGTCCCTACACAGAAAGGCCATGGGATATCAGATGCATCCGCCCAGACAGAACTGGTAAGGAAGGAGACTCCAGTACAGGCAGTAGGATGCAGTGAGTGCCCAGACCCTTCTCCTGGTGAAAAGGTAAGTACCAAGACGTGCACAGATTGACGATCTATTACGTCAGGTATTCCTGAATTGCAGGAAACAGTTAAAAGGCTACGCAGTATCAGAGGACAGAGATAGGTGGTTTCATGATCATGCTCCTGTAGCAGACACCCCTGAGAATGATGCCCCTTGGATCCTGGCAACCAACAAATGCAGGATTCCGCTTCAGTCTCCACCATCACAACCAATAATAGATACGGAGTTTTAACAACTACAGACACCCATAAACAAGGTCTGCAAGGGGAAACCATGTCAGCAGCACACAGTAGGTACCACAAAAAGAAATGGTGAGTGCTTGTAGCGGGTGACACTCTGCTGAGGGGCACTGAGGTGCCCATCTGCTGACATGACAGGAAGTCACAAGAGGTGTGCTGCTTCGCAGGAGCCAAGATCCAAGACGTTGCCAAGAGAGTGCCACAACTAGTCAAGAGTACAGACTACTATCCAGTGTTACTCTTTCACGTAGGCATGAATGACACTGTAAGTCAGAATCTGGGCAGAATCAAAGCAGACTATAAGGCCCTGGGCATGCAGGTGAAAAATATTGGTGCCAGAAATAGATGAATAATGCAAATCAACTTCTGGCTATGTGGTGCTGTCGCGAGCATTTTGGCTTCTATGACAACGGGACATTCTCTGGGGACTATAACCTGTTAGGGAGGGACAGGATCCACTTGTCTAAAAGAGGCAAGGGAAACTTTGGCAGCAGGCTGGCCAACTTGGTGAGACAGGCTTTAAACTGAAGGACTTCGGGGAGGGGGAGGGGGGGGGGGGGGGGAGGTGTCAAAAATGGCAACACTCATGCCATTGCACCCATCTGGGAAATAAGCCAGGCCAACCAGAGCAGCGTCAAAGGTTCCTTAGCTGCCTCCCATGATGAGAACCAGAAGGCCAGCCATATCAAAGGTGTGCATGGCTATGGTGACTCCTCTTACACCCCTCTAGGGAAACCTACGTGCCTGGTCCCCTCTCTGAAATGCCTGTATAACCAATGCACACAGCATGGGGAATAAACAGGAAGAACTGGAGATCTGTGCGTGGTCACAGGGCCATGATCACACTGCAGTTAGAAACACGGTGGGATAACTCAGGAAAGACACACCAGTGAGGCGAGGTGGTGGAGTTGCTCTTTACGTGAGAGAGCAACTAGAATGTATAGAGCTCTGCCTAGGAGACTCAAGTGGAAGAAGGAAGCTTACAGAACATGGAAAAAGGGAATGGCCACTTGGGAAGTGTATAGGAACATTGTCAGAGTATGCAGGGATGCAGAGGAAGGCTAAGGCCCACTTAGAACTAAATCTGGCAAGGGACATTAAGGACAAGAAGGGCTTCTACAAGTACATCAGCAGTAAAAGGAAGACCCAGGAAAATAATGTCTCTCATAACATCCTCATAAGTAAGCTTAGGAAGTGTGGATTAGATAAGTTGACAGTAAGGTGAACTGAGAACTGGCTGAATGGCAGAATTCGGAGAGTTGTGATCAGTGGTGCAGAGTCTAGCTGGAAGACTGTGGCTAGCAGGGCTCCTCAGGGGTTGGTCCTGGGTCCAGTCCTGTTTAACATAATCACCAATGACCTGGATGAAAGGATGGAGTGTACCCTCAGCAAGTTTGCTGATGATACCAAACTGGGAGGAGTGGCTGATAGGCTGTGCTGCCATTCACAAGACCTGGACAGGCTGGAGCGTTGGGTGGGGAGGAACCTCATGAGGTTCAACAAGGGCAAGTGTAGAGTCCTGCACCTGGGAAGGAATAACCCTAGGCACTTGTACAGGCTGGGGGTGACCTGCTGGAAAGCAACTTCGCAGAGAAGGACCTGCAAGTGCTGGTGGACAGCAAGTTAACCATGAGCCAGCAATATGCATTTTGTGGCCAGGAAGGCCAATGGTATCCGGGCGTGCATTAAGAAGAGTGTGGCCAGCATGTCGAGGGAGGCTTGAGGAAAAACTTCTTTACTCTGAGGGTACCAGAGCACTGGAACAGGCTGCCCAGAGAGGTTGTGGAATCTCCTTCTCTGGAGATATTTCAAACCTTCCTGGACGCATTCCTGTGCCATTGGCTCTAGATTAACCTGCCTTGGCAGGGGAGTTGGACTAGATGATCTCCAGAGGTCCCTTCCAACCCTGACCATTCTGTGATTCTGTAATAAAAATATAAAGCATAAACCACAGTACATTGCTATAGGACATAAGATCAGATCACTGGGATGAAAATACCAGCAAGACATTGACCATTTTTGCACATAAAACACAGTAACAACATGCAAGTGTAGAAGCAAAGGTCAAGACATTTTAGAAAACCCACCCTGCAAACAGGCCCATGGTGACAGTGGCCATGCAGACAATGCATTGTCTGCATGAGAAGTCTCCTGCTCAGTCCTTCCTCTCCCCAGCCTTTAGTTCCCCTGTCCCTTCCTTCCCAGTTTTGTCATTTGGGGGAGTTTAATCTCTATAGGGCAGCTTTACCTTCAGAAGTGCAGACTGCAGCTTTTCTGAAGAGCTGTGTGTAAACTCAAGGTGCAATCTGAGTTTAAATATGCCTCTCAGTTTTATTGTGAAAAGCATTCCTCATCAGAAGAGCTGGCCAGGTAACAGACAAACTACAATTACCTTTGCAAGCAGTTTTCACATGGTACCATACAATACTGGTATTCTCCTACCCTCTACATGAAAATCTCATGTTTTCATATTTTGCTCCTAGCAACTTCATTTTAATTATCAATATATCTCATCAACATTAAACTAATAAGGATACATTAATATTCATCAGAAGATTAATTCAAGTGGCTTTTACTGCTAATATTTGTGTTTCTGCATTGTCAGTCTGAGTTTAATTAAAAAATTTTAGCAACAGTTAGGCTCCTAATTCTTTCTGCTTATCAAATTCAAAATAGACATTTTCTGTGGCTTCAGCAAGCATTACACATTTTTCAGAGTAACAAATTCATTATGACCATAATGATCTAAAACAGCAATAGCAAAGTGCAAAAAACACTGTTCTAAAGAGATTGATGTCCCTTTACAGGGAGCAAGGAATTTAATAAAAGGAGGCATTATATTCCTCTTGTGTACTGTATTCACATATTTTTATTTTAAATTTTCTTATAAAGTGGCCATTCGTGCATTCTTCAGTTTACAGACCAGCACTTTGAATAACAGTTTCTCAAAGTCCTTAAATGAACACACTAGACTTGTATCAGAAGCCTAAAGCTGCAGTGAAACAAGCGTTTTCACATGGTCCCGTAAACTTCATAATCCTTTGAGCATAACCTAATCCTGTGCTCCCACTGACTCAGTCCTTGGCTCCCAGCTCCATGAGCTGGGTGACCCGGGTTGACGGCAGCATTGGCATGACTGAGGGGACGGATGCGTGGAGGTGCATGAACCCAGGCACAGAAGATGCTCATCCCTCATTCCAACAACAATCAGCTCAGCTGCCTCACTGAGACAGAACTCTTTATCGCCAGCAAGGCTATTGAGCTCCTTCACGTTTCCTCTGAATCACTCCAGTACCATTAAACGGAGGCTGGTTTCATCTCACTGACCTCACTGCTGTTCAACTCCCAGCAGCAGCAGGGGAGCTGCAGATCAAAGAGAACAGGCATTTTGTGCCACTGCAGCACTAAAAGAACATGCGCTACAGGAGCTGATGCTTTTACCAGACTGAAATTCAAGACAAAAAAAGAAAATAAAACCTCCTAAAAACAAACATGAGGCTTTGATACCACAATATAAGGTTCAGATGATTTCTGGGTCTTGTGTGGCATGAATTATTTCCATGCAGGCTCCTACTTGTTCTCCTCAGAGATAGGAGGGCAGCATGGCAGAAGTCAGCTGTATAGTTTCCTGCCCCAAAGCACCAGCCATAGCAGACCAGAAAGGATGCTCTGGCAATGCCAGAGAAGAATAAGCCAGGAGGGACAGGCTGGCAGTAGTGTGGTCAAGCTCCAGCTCTCCTTTGCTTCCGTTTGAGCTAAACGAGTGTGACCATCAGACTTATGCAAGAGATTTAATGAGGTTTCAAGTTTTCACAGATTACAGGGACATGCCACAAATTATTTAGAGGGTTTTGTGTTTTGGTGGGGTTTTTCTTTTTTTGGTTGTTGTTGTTGGTTGGTTGGTTGGTTGGTTGGCTGGAGGGGTGGGAGTGGCATGCTGGGGGTGGGGTTTGGTTTGTTGGGTTTTTTAATGGTCAAAACACACTGGAGCCTATATCTAGAATTCAGTGCACTGCCACTGGGATGAAAAGATGTGATGATGTCTAGTTTAGCTTGTCAGCTTGGTTAGCCAGACACTTAAAACTGTATTAAACTTGCACATTCCAGAGGGCTAACTACAACTGTGTCTAAATCAATAGCTAATCAGCAACTCTACGTATTGTTACAAGAGCTAGTGGCCAGATGTTGGCCATACTGGACACAGATGGGAAGGAGCTGTAGCCTCTTCTCATCCCTCAATAAATCCTCCTTTGATATGACCCACACCCAAAAAAACAAACCAAAAAAGCCCTCTGAGGGATAAAACACAGGGCAAATGAAGGCAGTGGAATGGCTCAGAGCAATGCAGGAAACACTCCATTTAACATCACCACCACTCTTTTTGTTCACAGGCATGAATGCGCCATTTACATTGGTTCTGTGATTTGGTATGTAGGATCCTCTTGAAGGTGTGAACCAAGGGGTCTAGAGGTTCCAGCGGGATTACTGAAGCTGAGGGTTTGGCTTCAGGTGTGGTAATTGCTGAAGCAGCCAAGAATCAGTTTGCTTCCAAAGTGAATTCATGTCAAAACGTGTTAACGTTGACAGGTCTTGAGTCAGGAGATTTAGAAAGGCACACAAGATCCAGCCTGAGCAGCACTGACAGCATTATTTTCTCCCAACATTCACTCCTGCCCTTGCAGATCACAGCTCAGCTGTGAACCAGAGTGGCTCTGCTGCCCACTCTCCCCTCTGCAACACTGGTAGCCTCACCATCTGGAAACTATTCTTAGCCACTTCAATTCTTGCCTTTCTGTTCCCTCATTCAGCAGTAAGGCTTGGACTCATTAACAAGCGAAACATCAGAATTGGGACCACCTTAATAAGCACAGAAGATCAGACAGCATGAGGTAAGGAAGTGGAGGCAGCAGCAGTGAAGCAGTTTTCTCATAAATCATTCATCCCCAGGTACAGAACTTCAGGCTGACAGCTGCTGGGGGGGAACCACCCACCACCAAAACCAAACAAACCAAAACACCATGAACCAACCCACAATGCAAAAATTATAGCAAAAAAATGGTGTGAATATTACACTGTAAAACAACCTAGTCATGCTTTTTCTGGAGTTTTTTTGTAGTTGTTTTGGTTTTTTAATGCAAAAGGGATAGTAGTTAGGTACTTCAGGACTATAAAAGTATAATTTTGAGATTTTTTCCTGAAGAAAGAAACTAGGCATTTCTTTGGACACTTGTGGCTGTACTCCTTTGGCACTGATTCACCCCTAGTCTCAGACATGAAAACTGCTTTCTTAATTTCAACATTTTCATTATATGGACACCTCCCCATGCCAAAACCACCCCTTTGTTTCATAAAGGCCATACAATATGTATGAAGCAGCAATTATTTCTGGACACTCTTGGCCCAAGGTGAGATTCTTTAGCCTGTCCTATCCTGTTACACCACTGTTGAGTTAAAATTTGAGGCAGCTCATATCCTTTTTACGGTATACAGATAAACCATGAGAAGGAGGAGAATGTCACCTCACAAAACAGCTCCACTAGCATCACAGGGATAGAGCAACACTTTTGCTCAAGTGCAAAGAGAAAAATAAGCATCAGCTATTTTAAACTACCCCTCGATTCACCACGTGTCCTGCTGAAACCGCCTTCAGACAAGGAGGGACTACACAATCTGAAAATGTGTGAAGACCTTTCCCACACCATTACCTGGTGGGGGGGGCCAACTGGAAGGCTGGTGCGGCAAACCACACAGGACCAGCACGGGGAGCAGCCATTAGCGGTGAAGGCAAGGGCAACCCAGCAGGCTGCAGTGACCTACCCAGCATCCCATCGCAAACAGATTGGCCTGCAGACAGGTCAGGCTCTCATGCACAATACACAGGAGCTTCCCCATGATTAAGCCGGGCACTGCTAGCCAGTAGTTCTGTGAAGATTCATATACCCATACGTAGACTGCAAAGGAGTGTATTAGGCATAATGCTACACTAAACAGAGCGTTAAGTAATCAAACTCATTTTAAGAAAAGGCTTTTTGATGTCATACAAGGTAAGACTTCAGGACCACTAAGCTTCTCTGACATGGCACAGGGAAGAAAAAAAAAAACAAACACCGCCCTGCCCGCTCCCAAAAAAACAGCTCAAGTTAACAAATTCATGTTTTACAACAGAAGACCTGCATGATCAACGCTTGCACTGAACTACAGAAGGGTCTCCATTTACTGTAACATACACACATAACACTACGTAAGGATTTACGTGTCTTGGATTTTTGCTGCTATCAGAAGATGCCGAAACAAGTCAAGTGATAAGCACTTTAGCGAGGCTTTGAAAGTTACCCTTAACATTTTTAAGCTCTTTCTCATCCTGAATATACACAGAAAGAAAGAAGTGTTACAACCCATTTTTCATTAGGGATACTGAGACACAAAAAGGTTGAAAGCCTTACCCAGGGTTAAACATCAATGGACATGAGAGAAGGAATAAATCCAAAGCCTGCAGAGTCTCCTGACCAGGCAACCTTCAACTTCATTACTCTGCCTCCCTACAAGCAAATACCTACATAAATAATTTATTCTTGCTGCCACACTTTACCGCATGGGAGTATCTAGCTATCCCACCCATGCCTGGTCACCACAGCACGTCCAACATGACCGTGCACGTCTAACATGCAGAAAAGGTGATACACCAAGGTATCTGTAAGGAAGTATCAAACAGGTTACTTCAAAATTAAATGAATACACTTAAAAATCTCATAAGGAAAAAATAAGAAGGGGGAAAGAAGTCACCTGATCTGACAACAAAACATACAAAGCAACATACAATGTTTGTGGCAATCCAAATTTGGATACAAGCCACAAAAGCCCTTTCTTCCTACACACACTCCCTCTGTGTGACCTAGTTCAGACTTATCTTCTTAGCTGCTTTTGGGGTCTTTTTTTGGTCTTCCTTGTTGATCAAATCTTATGCTGAAGAATAGAAAATGATGCCAGGGGAATGATTTCACTTCAGAGGTCAAAAGGCTAGTCAATAATTTCACAACATCAACTTGCATAAAAGAAGATCACCAACTCATCTAACCCCAAATCAGCACAGATACAAAGGTCTACCCTAGAAAAGGAAAAAGTGTGCCAAAAGGAATGCAGAGAAAAATCCTCATAAGCTGGTGACGCTGTGTACTGCCTTTTTCCAACCTGGCCAGTTGCAGGCAAAAAGGAAACCCAAAAGCTCCAACTATCCTGCCTAAAAAAGATTAGAATTTTCCTGTCCTCATCCCAATTTCATCCCTCTCAAAGTTTAAAGGAAACATGTCCCAGAGGGATTAAAAAAAAAAGCTCATAAAACTGTTTACTAATATTAATTGTGGAATCTAATTTTTGCAATTGCTTCTCTTCAGACAGTCATTGTTTAGTAAGAAATTTAACTATCCACAGCTATAAATCTCCAGGAGACTGGTTTTATTCCCAGCTTTTCTGTGAATTACTTGTATGACTGTTTAGACAGCCGTTTCATCACTTTCTGCTTCAGTTTCCTGACCTACAATATGGAAACAACAGTCCCAATGCCCTATGAAGTACAAGACAGTAGTAAATCTACAAAAAAGGAGGGCAGGAACACAATAAACCAGTTTTGGTTTTATACTTCACCTATTGCACTCTTACACTATATGGAGAAGCAGGTGAAACCAACATAAGCACTAGTCCAAACATGCACTTATATCAAGAAGATATTTATACAGCCAATGCAGGAGGAAGGACAAACTTCATCTGTGATAATGTCCCAGCACTTTCGTGCTTTGCAGCATTTTTCAAATGCAATCCTTGCATTAGTAAGTTTTCTTCATTCAACTTGGTTATAAACTCAATTTGCCAGGACCAGCACCTACTTAAGGACTTCATAATGAACATGATAAACTTGTGCTCACTCTTGTCTTACACTCTGACTCATGACTAGTATTTCTGGTGAAGTTCCCACTGACTGGAAAAGAGGAAACATAACCCCTATCTTGAAAAAGGGAAAAAAGAAGGATCTGGGGAACTATGGGCCAGTCAGTCTCACCTCTGTGCCTGGAAAGATCATGGAGCAGATCCTCCTGGAAATTATGCTAAGGCACATGGAAAATAAGGAGGGGATTGGTGACAGCCACCACGGCTTCACCAAGGGCAGACTGTGCTTGACAAAAGTAGTGGCCTTCTATGATGGGATTACGACCTTGATGGATAAAGGACAGGCAACCGATGCCATTTACCTGGACTTGTGCAAAGCCTTTGACACTGACCTGTATGACATCCTTGTCCCTAAACTGGAGAGGCATGGATTTGACAAATGGACCGCCCAGTAGATTAGGAACTGGCTTAATGGTCACAGTCAGAGAGTTGTGGTCAACAGCTTGAGGTCTGAGTGGAGACCAGTAAGGAGTGGCATTCCTTAGAGATTGGTACTGGGACCAGTCCTGTTTAACATGTGACATGGACAATGGGATCAAGGGCACCCGCAGCAAGTTTGTTGATGACACCGAGCTGTGTAGTGCGGTGACACACTGGAGGGAAGGGATATCATCCAGAGGGACCAGGACAGGCTGGAGAGGTGGGCCACTGCCAACCTCATGAAGTTCAACAAGGCCAAGTGCAAGGTCCTGCACCTGGCTTGAGGCAATCCCAAGCACATGTACAGGCTGGGTGGAGAATGGATCGAGAGCAGCCAAGAGGAGAAGGACTTGGGGGTACTGGTGGATGAAAAGCTGGACATGAGCCAGCACTGTGTGCTGGTAGCCCAGAAAGTCACCCGTATCCTGGGCTGTATCCAGAGAAGTGTGGCCAGCAGGTCGCGGAAGGTGATTCTCCCACTCTACGCTGCTCTTGTGAGACCCCACCTGGAGTGCTGTGTCCACCTGTGGAGCCCTCAACGTAAGAAGGATATCGACTGGTTGGAACAAGTCCAGAGGAAGGACACAAAGGTGAACAGAGGGCTGGAGCACCTCTGCTATGGGGATAGGCTGAGAGAATTGAGCTTGTTCAGCCTGGAGAAGTTTCCGGGGAAACATAGCACCTTCCAGTACCTGAATGGGCCTACAAGAAAGCTGGAAAGGGACTTTTTCACATGGGCCTGTAGTGACAGGACAAGGAGTAACGGGTTTAAATTGAAAGCAGGTAGATTCAGATTGGATACCAGGAAAAAGTTCTTCAGAGAGCATGGTGAAGCACTGGAACAGGTTGCCCAGAGAAGATGTGGATGCCCCATCCCTGGCTGTCTTCAAGGCCAGGCTGGATGCGGCTTGGAGCAACCTGGTCTAGTGGAGGGTGTCCCTGCCCATGGCAGGGGGGTTGGAACTAGATGATCTTTAAGGTCCCTTCCAACCCAAACCATTCTATGATTTCCATATGATCACACCACTGGCCAAGAGCCATCTCTTCAGAAGCATAACCTACAGAAGGAGCACATTTACATTATTATATCCAGAATCATACAAAACAATGGAAAGCGATTATACAAGCCTATTTTTTTGCATTCCAATTTGATCTTCTGTTCTGCAAGCAACACTATGATGCTCATGAAAACCAAAGCATTTCTGCTATTCACCAGCCTTCTTAATTCTTCAGATAATTACTTCAATAACCAATTTTCTGAGGTTAAAAGGTAATCTTCAAAAGTATAAGTGGGGTTTGAAAAACAATGAAAACAGGATTGATCCAACACTGTAAAGTACACTGGCAGCAAACTACGCAACTCCAGCCCAACCACAAACACTCTGGAGACAGAAGGCCTCATCACAGTGAGCTCTAATTAAGCACTGTCAGAAGGAAGACTGCCTCAGGCCTACACACCCAAGTGTGCATGTTTTTCTCCTTTAACCTTTTCACAAAGGAATCATGCAGGAAAATAGGGCACCAGTGTAGTGGCAACATGCTGGTTTCTGCTCAAGTGAAACCTCCATCATCCGTGCATGTCTGCCAACAGTGTGAATCCAGTCAAGAAGCACATTTCTCCCCATTTTCCAGGCTGCACATTCAGCCACATGTGATGCTGCAATGTCAAGCAGTGAGAGGCAGTCTTTAATAAATGCCATGCTCTCCTTTTCTCTGCAGGGAAACACTGCTATATGCAGCTAATGGCAGTCAATAAATGAACGAATCTGAGGTATTAACCCTTGCTTTCAGAGATGTTTAAGGGCTAAAGCATGTTATCACAGTTGCATTACTATGCACAACTCCAAGCAGACAGGAACACAATGTGTTCCTCCAAGAGGCATGCTAATAAGAAAAGGAATTGGTTTCAAACTCATTGACTAGGAAAAGCAGGTATAGATATGGGAGAAAAGTGATGTACAAAATGTCTGAAAAAAATCCCTTGCCTTTCTCAAAAAAGTTTGAAAAGCACAGTGATGCCCGTGTGCATGCCCACACCAAGAGAGCAATATCACATACATACCTTCAGAGTAAACACACAACCGAAGTGCTTTTTTTCATTTTGGGAGCACTCTAGTAGATGTTTAAGCCATTTCTCTGCTGAAAATCAAGCAGGATTTGCAAAAACTGCCCCTTTCAGGACGCTACCATTAGCAGTTCTTCTAGTGAAAAGGGTGTTTATCCATCAAAAATTAAAAATAATCCAGACCCCCAATTAAAAAAAGATGCAGTTAATCAAGATGTCTTGGTTTTTTTCAGTAAGGACAAAAATCACGAGACCAAAAAATTCAACAAGGCATTTTCCTTCAGTTGTTCTTTACAACAACTAAGAGATTCAAGGCTTTTTTCCCTTCAGAGGCTTTGTGTTGATTAGCAGAGAACACCACATCTCTTACCCTCCTCTGCTACAGGCACTGCAATGGGCTCAGGGTACACATGCTCTCCTTTGTGCATCAGTGAGCAAAGCCAGCCCTTTCAGTACTCATCACGGTCTGCTCTGACTTCCAAGGACAGGGACTGGAGAGCTTGGAGTTAAAAGACAAAGGACATTAGTCACAAGGCATTTCATTCCTTACTCTTCCCTCAAGCTGTGAGGGAGGGCAGGCATCACCCCCACCCTGCCCCTGAAGAAGCAAAGGCTAGTTTTGTTTCACAGCTCGTGCTATAAATCAGCATTTCTGTCTTCCCAAAATACTTCTTCCTCACTCACAAGCATGTGAGGCTACCGACATCAAAAATACACTTACTGCCAGCATGGAACATTTCCTCAGCCCCCAATGTCCTGCCCTGGGGACAATTAGCAGGATGGTGCCCCCATGACCACTGCTGCTTCCATCATTAGTCATCTTCCTGAGAAAGCCACCCAGGGAGCGAAGGCTCCAAAACCTGCCTGCAAGTGGCTAATCAGCAGCTGCACTAGTTGTTCTCAGCGACTGGAATGGGCATTCATCCAAGCTCCAGCTTTTCTCTTTTTATTTTTAAAGAAAAAATACTGTGACTGTGGCAGGGAAGGAAAATTAAAAGGACCCAAATGCATTTTGCTGAGCTTAGATTAGAGGAATGGGGGGGTTGGTGCATGTATATTTTATATTTCTTATAAATAAAGGAGAGCATGTGGGGACAGAAAGATGCAGGGGAGAATACATAAGTCAACACAAAATGTCCTCCTTTCAGGATAATTTCAAGTCTGATGGGTGAAGGAAAAAAAATTAAAAAAGCTATCCTGAGACATCTTTCTCTCCTTTGAATCACAACAGATCAATCAACTAATGGTCTTGCCTGCCAGAAGCAGACATCTGCACAGCTCAAGACTAGGCCTCAGAGAAAATACATGCTGCCATCCCACAGATGGAAATGGGTGAGATAAGGAGTTAATGCTGCTATACAACAGCACTATTTAGTACTTTGAGAGCAAGAGACACTATAGACTTCTACTCACTAGTGCAAAGGGTGTCCTTCACTGCCCACTCGGGTATCAAAGCACAGCTAAAACTCAATCTCCACTATCTCACTGCAGAAAATTTGATCAATTGCTGACTTTTAAACCCTTCTGCTAAATTTGATGGAATGCTTTATTTGTACAGGCCAGTTCACAACTTCAGTTTGATCCTGTTGAAGACCCAATGGGCTTATCTTCCCCTGCATAGGAATCGATTAGTGACTGCAAATAGACTATGAACAGCAGTGTCCTGTTACACTGTTACTCTTCTGCAGGAACTCAAGCTGAGCAACTGTCAGGAACACTATAAAAATGGTAGTACAGAAGTTTGATAGCAGTATTACCTACAATTGAATAATTTTTAAAAACTGAAAACCAAGATCAGCAATCTATAAATATTACACTGTCTCTGGCAGCTCACCAAAGCTTAATTAACTAAAGCCCATCAATAGTTCTGCAAAGTTATGTGATAAACCTTCAAAGGGTGTAATGGACACCAGAAACGTTAGAAAAAGCCCATTCCTTCTTGAAATGTTAGCCCTTTACTGAAAACTCAACAAGATCATACTGAAATTATAAACTTCATAAAGGACAATGTAGGGTTATCTTAAGTACATGCCTCACACAGCCTTTATTATAAAAATTCATAGAAGAGAAAACTTTCATCAAGTGCTATCAAATACAGATATCCACTGCTGTTCAGCAAGTGCCTGATGAATAAGTCACTGGAAACTGAGCAAATGCATCCTGGAGGAACCTCTGCTGAGAGCATTGCATTCCTTCTCATCTTTACCTTCAACCTATGAACATAACTTGGCAGTGAGATATGTATTAACTAATAATTCAATACCATTAGCACCAGCATTCCTCCCCCAATGCATGTGCCATTTAGCCTTATGTAGCATACCATGATGCTATTCCCACAGTCAGCTGAACTTCTGTTACCACGAAAAATTTCTACAAGAGGATGAAAGAGAAATCAAATGAGATCTGGGCCTGCTAAACATGTAACTGTAAGGTTAGGAAGAGTTATAATTAGCTGAAAAAGCAAGTTGATGCATTATGTCCTTTACATTAGACCAAAATGGAAATTGTATAATTGCCACTCCCATGTCCCCAAGTATTTTTTTTTTTTTTTATCTGAACCTCTGCAAACAGTTTGACTGCAGTCTGGGGCATATACAGTGAGAACATGTGTGGCCTTGCTAGAAGCAGGAGTGGCCCAGTCCTGCCATGGCAGTCTCTGATCTCCAACCAAGCACCAACACCAGTTTCCTCCAGAGCCCCAGTCCACGCTCAGACTGTGGCAAACCACCACCTGGGTGTCAGCATGGACCTCAGCTTCTCATTTGCTCTTCACTATTGTGACAGCTCTTTCTCCTACACTCAAATATCTCCAGGGGTCAAACGCAAACCTTAGCTAAGCAGCAGGAGTAGATTCACAAACACCAGCTTGCTGTTGATCCCATACCTACAAGGAATTCATGAGGCTTTTCAAAACAATACATTACTTCCTATCATTCCAGCCCACCCCACACATGGTCACCAAACTCATCTTCCAAGAAGTGATGCAACAGTGAAGATTTGTACACACCCCAGGAAGGAGTCCAGCCCTTGATCTGGCTTTGATTTTGTTAAAATCATGGTTTATGATTTCTTTGGTGCAAGTCCACTTACTACACCAAATAATTTGAGATTGCCTTTCTATAAAATGTTGTGGTTTGAGTTGAAGCAGGGTTACTTCTCCCAGAGCATCACTGCAGCACAAGCCTACGGCACAGCTCCCTTATCATTAGGTGTCTGTTAAGTAATAGACTGTAATTGTGAGGAAACAAAGTGACATTGCAGAAATTCAGGATATCAGGCTCCTCATCTACTCCTAAGAAAGCCTGCTGAAGGTCCTTCAGCATGATGAGTTAACAACTGAGAAATGTTGCTGCAATATTATGAACTACTTTTCTATGAAGTTAGCATAAAAATAAAATACACCTTATTCTCACACAAGAAAGATTACTTATTAAATATGAACATAAACTGCTTATGCAACTTATGTTAATTGCAGACTTCTACAAGGTCGACCAAGAATTTAAGTCGGCACCGAGGAACTACTCCCTGGCTCAGCACCCAGTCTCAAGAATTTAGACTTTACCTTGCCCACCTCCTCTGTCCCAGCCCAGCATCTGCAATTAGAGAACTGGAGACAATTATTTTAACTGTGAGCAAGTCTGAGAATTTAGGGATGAGAAGACACAGTTTCCATTCACTCTTTAATTATTGGTAACCAAAAGACCACCCACAGGCAGAGAGTGCAGCGTTAGAAGCCTTATTCCATTCTCTACAGTACTGAGACATAGTGTACTATGGAAGGTTTTACTCCACAATAAATAAACTTTTATCCGTAAGGCTAGCAGTAAGCATGAAATTCTGCAGTAATCACTTTGGTTTTTTAATACAATAGTTAATGGGCATTAGCATCTCATGTATGAGGAATCCTCACTGAGAACAATGGTTGCCCGCTGAGTGGGCACACCCACTGAAGAGTCAAGAAGTCAGTCCAATCCTGCAGAAGCTATTTAATGTAAAGCTCATTACCCTGCTGCTTGTTGAACAGCACGGTGGCTTCCTCTGGTGTGGCAATAATAAGAGACTTTTATGAACAGCCCCTGGTCCACAAGGAGCCAGAAATATGGTTGTGTAAACATGGTCCAGCACATGTAAGTACCTGTGAGTTGTCAGTACCAGAATGAACCAAGACAGGAGGCACTTTGGGGGAAAATAAAATAAACAAAAAACCCTCAGACTAATTATTTAAAATAACTAAAGCACACTTAAAATAACTAAGCACACTTTTCATCACTGAAGTAGTAAAGGATGCCGAATGGTAACTGGAATAATTTTCTGCATATGGTAAAGTTACTTGTGCTCTTGTGAGCTCAGCTGCTCATTTAACTTGTACACAGGGAGCTTTATAAAATCCCAACCTACAAGTCAGGCCATTTGGTTACAGTGGTCTTCAATTATTCTCACACACACAACTGCACAAGGAATGCCATCAAACATACCATTAGTAGAGATTTCTGCACTGCATAAGCAGACTTTTTTTGGTTATCTTAATGGCCTTTTCATTAAAAACTCCTTACACTGGAACTAGAAGTTTATTTTCCACTTAGAAACTAAGCAAACACCTAGAGAATTTAATCCAACTACAACTGCATAATCATTTGTGTCCAGCTAATACAGTATTTACAACAAACTCAAGATGAATCTCTTGATTCCATTTCACCTTTTATGCTTGCAGCCTACATCTGGGCTTCACACGCTTCACACTGAACTACAGTGTATCCCATTATTATTGCCCATTATGGCTGCATATTATTTAAAAAAATAAACATTAGGCAGACACGCTTGGGCTTTTTTTTTTTTTTTTTTTTTTTAAGGTTTGAGTTCAAGCAAGAAGGGAAGGTGAAAAAACCTCCCGCCTTCTTGTAACACAATTTCTACAATCAGGCAGTAGACAGCAACTGCCAGTTGCAGTAGCGTATATGGCCAAGTCACTGGTGTGCACCACTTAATCTGAAATACACTGCTGAGTCAATGCTCGTTACAGCTAGATGGAGTCCTCTCGGGGTACTTGCCACAGTGCTCAGACGTCTAACTGCTAGCAATGCCACTGTCAGAAACTACTCAAAGACCGGCTTTTTCCAGCATTAAAAAAACATGGAGGACAAATGCATTTCATTCTACACAGCTTCGTGAGACACTTCCTGGAGGAAAGAGAGAACTACAAAATACACGAGAAAATAAAGCAGTGGTGCATTACTTAAATGTTGACAAACAGGGAGTGAAGGCTTCCTTTACAGCCACATCCCTCCCCACAGGTCCCACCAGCAAGCCATGCAGGAAAGGAAGAAGCAGCCCCATCACATGACATCCCAAACACGCTGGTAGCTATTTTTACACAGCCCCTTCAGGGTTACAGCAGTCACTGCTTATTTCAGAGCAGAACGCCTGCCAAAATAAAGCAGTAACATAGGCTGCTCTCGCTGGCAGGAGGAAAGAAGAGAAGGATTTGCTAAGACAGATAGCACAAAAGACAGACCGTGCACACAATCACATATGTGGTGAAGCTATTATGGATCCTAACCCTTTGTACATGCCCACTCTAAGCAGCATCCACCATACCTAAAGAGACTGCACCCAGGCCCAGTTATCCTGCAATGTGTTACTGCTCTGTAGCCATCTGAGGGGTTCTAAATCACCAAATTCTCATGACACTGTATCAGTGGCAAAGCAAGTGTGTCTTTCTCTCCAAACATGTAAATATTTCTCATATTTCTCATGATTTAAGTTCATTTTTATTTTCCACCTTATAAGCTAGCCCACAGTCTCCAAAGCCCAGACTTGACTGTACCCAGGGCTGCTTTGGCACATTACATGTAGATTCTTTCCAGTGCCATATTGTTTTACTAATTAGGGAATGTCAATTACTATCATCAGAAAGATTCCTGCTTCTTTTTATGTCCCTGGTCCAGACTTTAGAATAGCTAGAAAGTAAATACTTATTATATTCTATATATTAATATATATCTCTATATATATCAGTTTCCCATTCATTTTCCTCTGTTTTGTAGATACACAATCACTCTATTTCCAGATACTCATGTTCCAACTACTTGAGGAATGATAATCAGGTACCAACCTACCCTGCATACAGACCTCAGACTTTATTACTCAAGTAGAGTCTGTGATAAAGATGTCCACATTTGGGACCAAATAACAAGAGGTGGCTTAATGCCTGCTTTCACACAGGCAATCACAAACAATCCAACATTCCAGCATCGGGCTTTGGTCATTAACATTGGGTTCTTCAATTATGACAAACATCTACAATTCTGTAGATTTTTAAAGAATTGTTTAGGAATACCAGTGATGAAATCAACATAAAAACACAAGCCCATTCTTTTATATCCTTGACATCAAGGCTTCAGCCCCTTAACATGCAACACATCAAAAGGAACCACAAAGTTCCACATGAAGCAGAACAAAAAGCATCCGTAACATTGACCATCTTGGACAAAACCCGAGGTCTTTTTTTAAAGCATGGATAGTCTGCCTTCCCTCTTTGTGAATTCTAGATGGATGTCAGAGCTACACATTAACTAGTGCCATGGTAAAATTGAAAGGCATTTTTCATCTGCCTACTGAGTAACTCCAAAGCCTCACAGTAGCAATTTAAGGACCTTTGTAGTTAACTATTGACAAATACCATTCTTGCTATTTTCAGCCATAATTGCTGGCTCAAAAATGTAATTTTAGAACAAAGTCTTCCCTTTTCCCACTACCTGTCCTAAATTTTACATCAAGGGCTTAAGTTTTGCTTTCATTTGCAGGAATATAAGTGGAAGACAGTAAAGATTTAGGCCGATAAAAACTAGTACAGAAAATAGATCATATCGGAAGAGATACCTAAGTCTTCATACATGCTACACAGGTTGATTCTTTGTGTCACAGAAAGAAATAAGCACTCAGTACATTTCAAATATTTCCCAGCTTTGCAGATATGCCATTCTGGTAGTGATTTCTTGCCACCTTTTTGTACCATTGCTGGTTTTAGTCAGACAAGTTAAACACACCCAGGAAGCCTCATTCAATACCAATGCCAATTTTTTCCATGGTCAGTGCTAAAAAAAAAAATTATGAAAACAAAGTCCTCATTTTTCACCTTTTAATGATTTTAATAAGCATCAAGTATTGTTTAGAATTACCAAAAATTATCACTCCCAGGCTGTGAATGCAGAGGGTTCTGCTGCTATGAATTATAGATCCCCATTAAAAGCATCAATCCTTTAGTGCTTGACACTCTTCCAGCTATGCAAGGCCCTTGTGTTTAAAACATCAGGCATTCCTTAAATTGGGCCTCTCCAAACGACTGAAATCATGTTGCTTTATACGATCCTGCAGCCCCTTTGGCCAATTTATCTTCCTTCAATTAGATCTCAATTTAACGGTCTTTTATGATTTTTCATGAGTGCATTTATGAGTGTAGAACTCTCCTCACAAGGCTTTAGTCTAACATGCACACAAAAAACCCCCAATTTCCATTGTTAACACGAAGGAGTCCACTAGCACAGAGCTGCTGCAAAAGCAAAACTGAAGCAATGTGAAGTCATCCACTACAGACAATGTCCAGCTTGTGCTCTGAACGTAGGATGCCTGTGACAGGAGTCCAGATGACCACAGTGAGATCAGCAGCCAAATATAGCCCGAAGGCAGTCTCTCTACTGCTGTACCTCATCCCTGACAATACAGCAGAATGGCACTGATCCAAACAGAGTGCATTAAGACATTGACGCTTATGTATGTTATGTATCCTGCCTGAACTGCAAGGGAATAAGGTTGTTGGAAACACAAATGGCTAAAAGTAAGAACAGATGAACAGCCCAGGAAGCTACAAGCTAGAATCCAAAACACACAAAAACCATGGAGACAAGTGCAGGATGCACAACATGGTAAAGAATTTTTAAGTAGGTATTGAATTTCTATTTATGAAATATAGCTACACCAGGAATAATCTTGTGTAAAAGCAATCAGCTGGCAATCATCAAAAACACGAAGCCCTTCCCACATGAGTCTTGCAGTCTTAAGCCCCTGACAAGTGAGCAGAAAAAAAGTGACAGAGCAGTTAGCAGGGAAATAAGGAAATAAGAAGAAGGTAAATTGAAATCAACAGAATAATAGAAATTCCATGACAGAGGCCACACAGTCCTGATTTCAGGAGGAATTAAACAGTACATGCCAGCACAAAGATCGCTACAGCTATGATTACTTCTGGCAGCTACTTTTCAGAGCTGCTCTTCTCTATATTTACAAAGGAGGGGATGTCTTCTTGAAGTTTAGTTCCATAAATACAAACATCAAATAATAGAAATTATTGCTGCCACTTCAGCTGGAAATACTGGCCTTTGATCAAACTGCAATAAACACCAAAATTAAAACTGCTGAGAAAAAGAAAGAAAGATCTCATTCCTCAAAACTGGCCAATTTCTCAGCCACATACAAGTTAGAATGTGTCTGCATGAGTTGCCTGGCAGAATTAGTTCATTTAGATACTTCCCCCTTCCACCAAAAGAAGTCAGTGGAAAAAATATCTATCTTCTCAATGGCTTTCCAAATTCCTTTTATGTTTAAAAGCAAATAAAAGACAGACCAGTTAGCATGATCCATGCATTGAAAGTTCAAATCCCAGAGTTTATTCAGCACAGTTTGTTTATATGGATGTGATTCAACTGACCACACCAGACACACTGCAGATTTGCCCTCGCACAAGTAGATGTCCGATCAGACACGTAATCATCATACCAGGTTGGAAAGGAGCTCAAAGATCATCTGGTCCAAACTTTCTTGGCAAAGGCACAGTCTAATCAAGATGGCCCAGTAACCTGTCCAGTCGAATCTTAGTGCCCAATCTTGTGGAATCCACCTCTTTCCTGGGGAGATTTTTCACAATGAGAACATTCAGCCATTGGAATAAGTTTTCCTCGTGTCCAATTGGATCTCCTCAGGAGTAACTTCTGCCCATTACCCCTTGCCTTTTCCCTGTGACTTCTAAAAAGGGAAGTCTCCATCTTTGTAGCCACCCTTTAAATACTGCAACATGGCGATAAAGTCTTCTTTTCTCAAGTCTGAACAAACCCAGTTCTCTCTGCTTTTCTTCAGATGGCAAGCTTTCCCAGTCCTTGGGATCATCTTTATTGCCTTTTTCTGGACCCTCTCCAGCCTGTCCACATCTTTTTTGTATAGCATAACACATCTTTTTTGTATAGCAAGAAAGTGCACACCTTCCATCTGATGGGAGGCAAACAACATGGCATTGGCAATGAGGACACCTCAGCTTCCGCTCCTGGCAAAGTAACACCACTTTCATTGCCATTGTTAAGTAGCTAACTAGGAGAATGAGATTTAAGGACAGACACAGACAAGGATTTACATGTTCATACCTACATCTGTGGATGCCCAGAATTACAGTCAGGTTCAAGCAGTTTGTGGAAGAACAGGAAGAGGACTGAATAGTAAACTACTTTGATAATAAGTGAGGCGAAGTCTAAGCTTCCTGAAAGCAATTGAAATTGAAAGCCTGTTACATATTTTAAGATTTTTCAAAAAGAGCCATTTAAAACATGACAAAACAGACTTTTTTCATACAGAAGGACCTCAGTTCTACCAGGACAGATTTAAGTTTTACCCAGGGGAGAGAAGGAAGCAAATTACTCTCATCACTCGCAAGACAGAGCTGCTCACAGTACAAGGGGAGACTCCTTGTCTAGCTACCTTATCAGACCTTTCACTGTCTGAAATCAGGATACACTCTGAATTCTCCAAATTGGATGTAATCTTAGGAACCCAAGGATGGTCTGTGAACAAGGTCTATTCCCAACCATGTACACAGAAAAGCAACCTCATGCAGACTTTAATTATTGGTTGAATTGTAAAGCACCTCAACATTGGAGGGGGGAAATATCTTCAAAGTAAAAAGTTACATCAAAACATTGAAACTTGAAGGATCAGCACAGAAAATATCAAATTACCAAACTCTTCAGAGCATTGTTCAGCAGACATTTAATACACACGAAGAGCAGTCTAACTACTGTTAAAAAAATCAACAAAAATATAGATCATTACAGCAAGTTCCAGAAGAGTGTCTTGAAAACCTGTCTTGGGAGCCCAAAGCCAAGGTCTGAAACCTGAATTTATACTAGTGCTACAGAAGATCCAACAAAGAGCAATAAAGATGTCCAAAGAGCATGATGGATTTACACAGTGAGAAACTGGAACACCCCCCCCCCCCCCCCCCCCCCAATGAAAAAACCCAAACCCAAACCACACTACAAAGGAAAGAAGTGGTTCAAGCTTTGGCAATCTGTTCAAGAATATGAAAGACAAGAAACATGAATAATCTATGTTGTTACTTTATTCCAAAGCACCAGACATTCAGAAATAAAAGGCAGTAGATTAAGTTAATGAATTTTGGAGTCTTTGAAAGCAGAACACAGTCAGAGCTCCTAAAATAGCTGATAGAATACATCTGTTTAGAGCTAAGTGAAAACATAAATATATCCTGTATTTCATTAAAGAAATAATTTCAAACTAAGAAGACTGAGACTTTGCATGTACATGTAGTAAACTGATTTTCTCCCCCCTCCAGACAAATTTAAAAATAATTACATGTTCTTTATCATTTCAGGAGATAAGAAACTCATTTTTGCTGCCTTGTTCCATGGTTAACTGTTTCCAACTGTGAGCTTGGGTACAAAGTGCTACTTATGCAGATCCAGCGTGACTGTAGGTCTGCTGTGTAAAGGTGTGCAGAACTCTGATTTGCATGGCATACAGTATATACAGCCATGATGATAGACAAAATCCTGACCAGTAGTAGCAGATCCCAAATTACTTGTTAAAAAGCACAAGACAGAACTGCACACAAAGAAACCCAATAAAAATAAATAAGGTTCAAGATCTCTCTTTTTAAGCAGTACTAATGAAGTGATGGCAAAGTACTATTTAAAAAATAAGAAGGAAATTTTTTTTTTTCCTTCCTCTGAATGAATCTAATTTTGTTTTCTTGTGCTCACAAGTTCATTATTCCCCTGATGTCGGCAGGGCAGGAGACTGCAGCAAAGCGGAAGCAGGGAGGTATGTTTATATTCCCCAGCAGTGCTCTCACTGACTTCCATACCCACTAAAAAGAAACAAATGTCATTATCAACTTTAAAAAAAAAATTGCATACAGGAAACTTAATTTCGGATTTTGGACATGTGAGGGAATTTCACTTTTTAACTGCTGCATGAACTAACTCAAATGCCATTTTTCAGCAGCACAGCTGTTCGGCCACCTCTTCAGTTTTGCTTACGCTTTTGTTTGGCAAGAGGGGGGATGTCTGTTAAAGTTTTACCACATCTCCAGCCAGATGCCCTTCACATGAGTGCAGTCTGCTTTCTCAATACTTGCTACAGATGGTGTCTGCTAACTGAAACCCCATCTTTAAAATAAGTAAAGCACATCTTGACTCAAGATCTGAACTCAAATTTAATAGCAACATAATGCAGGTTTCGTTGCCATTAACTATAATCCAAACATCTCTATAAAGGTTCAGCTGTTCAGGCAGGTCACCTCCCTGCCTGCAGAGGTTATACATTTGAATCCATCTGCCAGCATCCTAGCAAGAACCACCACCTCTCACACTTTGGTATAAGACCAGACTATTTCAGGAGTCATCTGTTCCTGGAGCATGTACGCACATTTAGAAAGCCAAAACCAGGTCTGATCTTTGTAGGAATGTTACAGGTGCTTATATATCTGGTCATAAGTGAACACGAAGAAGAATAATAATCTTACATAACAATACAGGATTTTATAACATAGTACATTATAATAGTACAGGATTTCAGATCCTATTGCTGGAATTATCCCCACTGAAATTCCCCCCAAATGACACACCGCCCCTCTCCCTCTTCCCCTCCTGGACTTGTGTTAAAACATGGAATAAAAGCAAGTTACTGGCCTAAACTGGCCACCAATTTGTACTTGAGTATTAAGGAGGGGAAGGGACAAGAATGGGTGCACATTTTCTTATTTAAGAAGATTTTTAAAAAACAAATCCTCATATTTATAAGCAACTAAGCTTTTGACTTCAGGTTGTCCTACTGAGACAGTTCACCTAAGAAGAGACATAAAAGTCTAATGTTAACAAGTGATCAATAGGCAATTCCCCTCCTTTCCCTAAGGGTGAGATGTGTTGCATACCATGTTTATTAATCCAGATAGGCAATCCTAAAAGACAGGTCAAAAGTTAACCTCCCCTCCTACTGATTTATGTTGTGGCAGTAGCTTTGTATCAAACAACACTACTTTAAGCTACAGTTCTATGCACAAAATTGCCTTGATTAAAACAAACCAACCCATGCTGCCAAGACTGTTTTCTTCAATGTAACGCTCAACATTGTGCATGGCCAGTGGCTGACAAGCTCACAGCTGCCAGCACAGACCCAGCATATACGGTCAGAGGGAAAGTCATCTCCCACAGCACCCAGGATGAGGACTTCAATAAGCAAAACCTTCTCCCAAGTTTCAAACCAAACACAATACAAGGAAGCAGTAAATAACTCCTCTACTTCCCCATATCCTCCCTCATAGGGTGTTTATGAGTAGGCTCTGCACAGACAGACCATAAAGTTTGAGTCCTCTCAACAGACAAATAATCCAGACCATTGTTGTACGTGTCGGTTGGACAGTGGCTGGAACAATAATCTGTTTTTAGAAAACCAGGGATTCATCCTCTTATGTGGCTTGAGGGAGGGATTTAGCTTAATTTAGCACCATTTAGAAAAGATTACCCTTTAATTGAAACAGGAGTCGGCAGACACTGGCAGCAAAGAAAAGCCTTTATCCCACAGAGCTTCCAACAAGCCAGTGCCAGAAGCAGAGAGCCGCCACGGGCCACTGCTAGCCGGCTGCCCCCGGGCCCGACCTGGGCGGGGGGGCGAGGGGAGGTGGGAGCACCCGTCGACACCGCAGCTGCGAAGACACAGACCCCTCATTCATCGGCATGCAAATCGGGAAGAGCCAGCAGTGCCGAGGGGCAGTGAAGCCACCACAACACCCAGGGAGCCGAAGGGCTCCGATGTAAACGAATCATGGGGCCCAGACTGGCAGCGGGGCCCAGACCGGTTCCGGCAGAGAAACTGCGGGAACTCCAGATTTCTTCCATTTGGAATCAGTCTGTCCAGGTCAGCAAGAGCCATCTCCCCGCAGACCTCGCTCACCATGCGCTGCCAATTCCTGGGACAGGGTGAGAGAGGCATCGGGCTGTATTTTCAGGCAGCACAAGCTGAATTTGTAAAAATTCAGTGATATGTAGTAATTTCTATGCATAGATAAGACATTAAACCATGGTTAAACTTCCTCTAGCTCCACTTCTTACCCGTGCTTGGCAGTGCCTGGTGTTCCTGACAGCCTAAGGCCTGAAAGATGATGCTAATGCCCAGCTGGCTGAGCCATGCGAACATACTGTGGAGAGAAAGAGGCTCTTCAGCAAGGAGGATGGGAGCTGGAGAAGAAAATTGTCAGAAAAGGACTGATTGTATGAGGAGCCAGGAGAACTACTAGTGACAAGGGAAAATGCACATTTTTTTAATACAAGTCAAAGAGCATGTGTCCACAGGAAAAGTTGAGAAGACAGTCAAGATGGTGGCACAGGGTAACAGCAGCAGCAGAGAGATCAAGGGAACCTGCTCAGCAGAGACTGCAGTGGAGTTCAGGAGGAAACTAAGGAAGAGGGAAAAAACCACAAGAGATGGAGCAAGTAGGATTGGGAAGAAGAAGAGATGTGAGCCTGTAACTGCTTGATGACCTTACCCTTCAGATATTGAATGGACAGCTGTTCTTATCCCCTTTGTGTGGTAAATGATTCCATCTTCTCAGCCTAAAGTTAAAGTTTGTCTCCCATGCTGGTCTCCAAGGTAGAGATTGAAAAGCATACCCTCTAACAGAGCTGTGTAAGAGTCCTTAAAAATATCACGCATTAACCAAATCTAGCTAACCAGCAACTGTCAGAGTCACAAGTCTATTAAAGACATTATTTCAGTTTAAGTCTTTACATAGGACAGGGAAATCATCCTAGCCTGGACAAGGAACGGTGCTGTTTTAAGCTTATCAGTATATGAGACCTACACTTTTTCCTCTAGTTTTCACACACGCAAGCATATAATTTCTGACTTTCTTTCAGCTGCTGAAGCTACAGAAGATAAAGTGGATGACCAAACTTCAGTTTCAGCAAGTTAGCAAGTACTAGTTTGAAAGAGTATGGGTTATTTGAGAACAATACCTGATACCTGACTTAACTAATTGTGTTGTTTGCCCAGGGCATTCCTCCCTAAACATTTAAATTCCCTTCAACACCAACTAGCCTGTCATTGCACTCAAAAATTCCTCGGAAGACACTTTAGAGGAGCTAAAGGAGCTAAAGGGATTGTGACTTGCTTAGTTTTCTTTTTTAACAAGGAAGATGTTTTTGCAGTTAGATATTCAGAGTGTTTCTGTAACATCTGACTGAATAAACCACTAAGTACCACCTTCTTGCCATGCTGATAGAAAGTTCATTGCTCTGTCACTCCCCCCAGGACCAAATCTGAAGTGATTCTGCATGCTCTGGTACAATTGCATGGATGGTAGTTACTGCCAACAGATGATTGAAAGCATTTAACTACATTTACATGTAATGTGCTAAGAGACACGCATTACATGTAGACAGAGAGTGGGTCTGGAATGAAACCAGACCCCCAAATACGTAATACGTATTAAATGCAGCCACACAGCAGATACACTGAGATGTTTACAGTGCCATGGAGTACATTAAGCTACATGTCTATGTTCAGATTCATCAGTTGCTGTAGCACATCTCCATTGATGTCTGCCCTGATCTGGTTACCAAGAGCCAATTGTTCAAAGGTACATTTTCCCAGATTTAGAAGAGTAACGAAGAGACTGTAGTAAAGAGCGAAGTCAGGACTGAAGTAAGTTTTAATGCTACACTCTTCAGCCTTGCAGAATTACACACATGGCTTTTCTTAAGGGCACGTTTAATGGCACACTACCCACCCCACTATTTCCTTGGATATTATTACACTTCTTTGCATTCACTGCCGCTGCTGCCCTTGCTGTTCACTGTCAAACAAAACACTGTGTACATCAGTACAGGATTAATGTCTAAAGCACGATTAATTTGAAACCAAACTACGATCCCAACCCAGAACTGAGAGAAGCAGAGCACCCCATCTTGCGCTCAGTGATATATCAAAGCAGATCAGGTTTATTTTTTAGGAGTACAAGGAAGAATTCTGTCTCTCCAAGAGCTCATTTCACATTTAGAGCTGGAATTTGAGCAAGTTGATTTGTTGCATTATAGACTAGACACTATTTTCAGGCACATGAAGGCCTCAAAGCTAAAAGAAAAACTAAAGAAATGTAAGAGGGATTCTAGCTATCCCCACATATGTTATTCCAATTCCTCAAATGTAACTTTTCCGTTACCATGCACTCCAAGAAGAGAGCGAAATAGAAATATATACATTATCTACAGTCCTGAAATTTCAAGACACTAAATCAGTAAGCCCAATGGGAAAACACTGTAACTATGCTCTGCTACACCACCAGTTCCAAAGGCAGCATTAAGGCTGATCTTAAAACACAAGAGTTAAATAATCCAAGTCTGTGCACTGGAGAGCGGACACCAAGGACTGGGTATTTGTGATAGATCTGGCAATCTTTTACATGTAAAACCTAGCTTTAGAGCCTCATTGAACCAAGAGGCAATGTAACAAAACTTAGATCTACATCAACTCCACATTCCGTGGAGGCTCTATTTTCTTGTACAGCAGTGCCCACTGAAGATTAGGGCTACATTCTTCATACAAAGCCTAATATTATGTGCAGTAAGGCAAAGCTAACACATGACTAACACAGCATGGTACTAGGCAGCAAATAGATGAGCTCAGGGCAAGAAAAATACTTTCATCAAATTAATCACTTTCTATGGAGATGACCTTGTCACATAGAACAATGATAAGATGAGAAAATACATTACTTGTGAAACACACGCAGAAACACTATCAAATTTAATGGTATTTCAGGCCTACTGTGACTAAGTACAGGACAGGCCTGTTGTGAAAATAAGGGCATACACAACCACACTGATCAAGAAGAGGCACAGTAGACCATGGGGTCAATAAATGCTCTCTGAGGCTAGTTCCCACAATACCCAGAGCTAAGAACCTTAAAAGTGAACAGATGCCTCACAGGGGCTTCACCAGCCCCAAAAGCCTCCCTGGATGAGCAAAATTTCAAGAGAGTTCCCCAGCTGCAGTCTCATGCTGAGGAGCATGAAAGGAATGAATGCCTTACTATGCTCCCCACAAACCCTAACAATGGGGAGGTCAGAGGGAAGAACATACCAATTTTGATGTTAACAGGCTTTGTGTCATATTAAAAGGGTCCATTTGCTTCAGTTCCAACAAGTCATTCATATTTTAAGGCGCTTGGCCACACAGGCTAGATTAGACCAACCAGCTACAAACCAGAATAGTAGCTAATATAAATCCACACAGCGTTTGTTCTGTACAGATGTACCTGCAGGTACTAGCAGCTCTCTGTCACCACATTTCTCACTGTAAGCCTGTTGCTTGGTTTTTACCTGCTTCCCAGGTTAAACAAGCAGGCAACAAGGAATCTTCAGAGTCATTTCTTTTCCACGTCTCCTTCCACAGAGAGGGCAAGATCAAGCTGATTTATTAGTAAGTCCTTAGATGGGGGGCTGGGCGTATCTCAAACATGAGACTGCTGGGAAAGCTGTGCTCTCCCTACCCTAGCACTAATTCATAAGAGACTGAAATACAGAACATTTTTATAAGAAAGTTTTCCTCCAAACTCCCAGGCCAGCACAATGTTCAAGTCCAGCATCCCAGCAGCACTGACACACAGCCTACAAACCAGCCCTCAGAGGCCCTCTCATCTTCCTAAAAACCTTCCAAAATTCAGAAAGGAGTAGTCACAAGCTAAGATGCATACTTGAAGCCTGATTCTACTGGCCATGGACAGTCCTAGGTACAGTTTCCCTCCAATTCACCATTATGTGGGTCCCCTGGGTCCCCAGGAAGATGAAAGTTTAATCAACCATGGCTCACTTGATTCAAAATTAATCCTGGAATACAGGATTTTACCCATCCCAGAACACCACAAGGGTTAAAGGTGACCATATTTAATGCATAAAATAAAACTCTAAAGCCTGTGAAAGGCCCAAGACTGACGGAAGACCAACACATCTCTGCATTCCTTTCTTAAGAGGTAATGCTGCAAGTGTGACAGCAGTCAGCATTCCTTCAGCCTTCCCAAAATCCAGACTAACAACTGACATATCTCACATGCTGCATTTGCTAAAATCTAGATTCAGCTACTCAATCCCTCAGCAAGTATCCACTGCCTAAATATAGCTGGAGGGGGGTTATCATAAAAACAAGTTCAAACTTTAGAACTGTGTCCCAAACTATGGGCTATATTATAAAGCACAGCATATAAAACCCATACATATATAAGTAGCAGGACAACAGAACTGCAGAATAGTTGAGACTGGAAGGGACCTCTGCACATGGGTTGGGGCAATCATCCAAAGATCCAAAGCACAAGTACAGGCTGGGAGGAGAATGGATCAAGAACAACCCTGAGGAGAAGGACTTGGGGGTTCTGGGGAGCAAAAAGCTGGACATGAGCCAGTATGTGTGCTGGCGGTCCAGAAAGCCAACGGTATCCTAGGCTGTGTCCAGAGAAGCATGGCCATCAGGTCAAGGAAGGTGATTCTCCCCCTCTACTCAGCTCAGGTGAGACCCCACCTGCACTACTGCATCCAGCTTTGGGGTTCCCAAAATAAGAAGGACATGGACCAGTTGGAGTGAGTCCTAAAGATACTACAAAGACAATCAGAGGGCTGGAGCACCTCTCCTAGGAAGAAAGGCTGAGAGAATTGGGCTTGTTCAGCATGGAGAAGAGAAGGCTCTGGGGAGACCTTACAGCACCTTCTAGTACCTGAAGCGGGCCTACAAGAAAGATGGGGGGGACTTTTTACAAGGGCCTGTAGTGACAGGACAAGGAATAATGGGTTTAAACTGAAAGATGGTAGATTTAGATTGGATATCAGAAAAAAATTCTTCACAGAAAGGATGGTGAGGCACTGGAACAGGCTGCCCATAGAAGCTGTGGATATCCCTTTCCTGGAAGTGTTCAAGCAAGTTTGGACAGGGCTTTGAGCAACCTGGTCCACCGGAAGGTGTCCCTGCCCAAGGCAGGGGGGTTGGAACTAGATGATCTTTAAGGTGCCTTCCAATCCAAACCATTCTATGATTCTGTGAGACCAACTAGCTCAACTTTCCTGCTTAAACCAGAGCCACCTACAGAAGGTTTCTCAGGATATTGTCCAATTGGATTTTGAATGCCTCCAAAGACTGAGACTCCATAACCCGTGGGCAAAGAATAGAAAATGAGAAAAGTTAAACATGGTACATTGTAGCTATTTATGTATGTGCTTTTGTTGTCAAAAGAAAAGGGTTAACAGTCATAAAAACTCTAGGTTTCCCAACCAGGTGGGCTGGTATAGTTGATGAATGGGGGATGGGTGGGGATGGCCCTAGGGATGGGTGCTTGTCCCCACATCCTCAGACTTCCATAGAACCAAACTGCTCTCAAAGACAATAGGAGTCTTTAGGAGACAAGAGAACATCAAATTTCTGCTTTCCTATGTAAAGACAGCAGTGTGTTGGTTTTAGTTAGGAAAGCGTTAACTCTCTTTACCGTGGCTGCTAGGGAGCTGCGTTCCTGGATGCTGAGAGAAGTACTAATAAAGTCTCAGCTGGCACTGGGCAATGCCTGCACTGAATTTGAGGTCTTTCTCCACTTCTGACACTGCAGCTGCGTTCCCAGCTCTTGCTGTCTCGCTACAGGCAGTGTAGGGGACACACAGTTCAGGACAGCTGACCCAAACTGCCCAAGGGAGTATTTCATTCCATAGGTCATGCTCAGGGCGTAGGCGGGGTTTGGGTCTGGGAGCCATCACTCTCCTGCTTGTCTACTTCCATACACTTGCTAACACTCTGTCTCCTGCATTAGCTGCTGTGCTAACTCCTGTGCTGGCTCATTCATGAGGGAATTGTGGGTTTGTTCAGTTTTCCTGGTTGTGCTATCGCTGATAGGGTTCGCTCGGAATCTGTTGCGATAGTTATCAGGCTCCAGCCCTTGGGCTGCAGGTCTCAGGCCCTCTGGCTCTGACTGTCACTACTCAGCATCTGGTTGTGCATTGGTTAGTGGCTGGTGAGCAACTGTATCATAATTGTATCATATGTTCTTTTTTCTATTATTTTAATTACTTTTAATAATAGTATTTGTATATATTAATATAGATTCAATTAGTAAATAGTTCTTATCTCAATTTTATGAGCTTCCTTGTCCTTTTCCCTCCAATTCTTCCCCTCTGCTGGCAGAGGGGGAATTTGTGAGAGCGGCTTTGTGATATTTGCTAGCCAGAGTTAAACCACGACAAGCAGTAACAAATGACTGCCTCCTCATTCACTGTGGTGGTTTCTTCTTTGTTATTATTTGCTGTATCAGACCTGGCTTATTTCTCAAAAGGTGTGCTAACCTTGTGGAGTTACCAGCTAGCACCATCTCTGCACACACATGCAATGAGCAAATATCTCGACCCTGTGTGTGGATCATCTTATTGCACACCAGATGAAGAACCCAGATTTGGGACAACACTATGGTTCAGTCTTTAGTTTTTATGGACTGTTCTGTAGCAACACAAACACACTGAAGGCTGGAGCTGAACAACTCCACAGCTGGGCTTGTTCTGAGTGATGCAAATGTGCTCTTAAAATATTTCTATGATTATTGAAGGATCTTAGAACAAAACTTCATTCTAACCAATAGGGGAGGGGGAAAGTTTTAAAACACTCCTAGTCCCCAAACACTGCTCTAATTTAGCCAGTTCAGTGCAAGCAGTCTCATTTCCCAGGGATTTGTTTGGCTGTTTTGGCTTCAGACCACCTTTAAACAGCTTCCCGAATTGGACCCACAGTAGAGAACACAGGCTGCACTCATGCAAAAAATAAAGGAATAATTACCTCTAAAGAAGCAGCTTACCAAACCAGCTGCCTTATATTTCACCTATTGTGTTCAAGTTAAATGTGGCTGAAATGAAGCCACTGTCAAAGCTGCAGGTGGGAGCCAGCAGATGTTACCTTCAAACCATCAAATCACACCTGAGAGTCAGAAGAGTCCAGTACACACACACGTTCCTACCAGTGGATGCTCCAAATCGACGTGTCCTAAGCTCTTTCCATCCATCCCAGCCTGCAACCACTTTGAGGTGAATCTCCCTTATTCTCAACCAGAAAGTACAGTCTCTCATTGCAGTTAATAAACCAGCTACGTGCTGATTTCCCAAAGGAAATCCCCTTTTGCGCTGCTCACCATCATAGCACCTAGCATTCTTACCCCAGATAAATCACCACTTAATCAAGAAAAGACACAAGCATCAAGCTATTAACATGCAAACCTACTGTAAGATCACAATCAGCTCTCCACCACTGACAAACTTAACTGTCTTGCAAAGATAAACTTTCATTTGAAGTTGCCTGGTATTCAGAAGTAGTCAGAGAAGCGTGAGGCAGCTCTACGGTCTGGACATTACTTGTACTGAGGCAAGAACAACATTCCTTCCTGCTTTAGACAAAGTAGCTTAGGCCAAGACTTATAATTTTCTTTTCAAGCAAATTGTGCATATACTTGTACACCTGGCATTGCTATATTAAATATAGCAAATACAGAAATTACCATGTAATGCTTATTATAAACCCTTGAAAGACAAAACATGTCAGACATGCACTGGTGAAAGCAACAGACACGTGGAAATTGCTAACTTTTTAAGAAAAAATATAGGCTTGCAACACATTAGTAATGTTAAATTTCAAATAAAACTCCTAATAGAGGTATATATATATATTTTTTTTTTCACTCTACACCTTCACTTTTGAAGACCTTTTGGTAAAAATCCTTCATGAACAGAAAAAGGAGAAACTTTATAAAGGTTCTATAAAGTACTCTGCTGTCCAACTGTGGCGACTTCACCATCAGCAACAGTAACTAAACAAACCCAAAGCCCTATGGGTTTACAGAGGCACATACGACCCAAGACAGAAGGGAGGTTGGAGTTGGCTGGTGTCTGTTGAATCAAGAACCTGTAGTTGTTCCTTGTTCCTATGGGGAGCTCAGACAGACCTAGCTGCCACCCAGTCAGTTGTCCAGCCTGTCCGGCTCCCATTACCCCCTGCCTCAGAGATTCCCTTTCAAATCCAGGAAGACTGTGGCTCTTCAGTGCGCAATACATACCGGGACAGGAAGGAAGGCAAGAGAAACAGTGTCCTTTGAGAAAAGAACTACAAAAAAGATTTGTTCTCTCTTCCATCTATTCCCTTTTATCTTCTGAACACAAAGAAGTGCTAAGACCAAACTGAATTACCAAAAATATGAATATTAAATTAGGAGATTGAATTCAGCAACTGTAATCATAAGGGATCTGAACAAAAGGGCCAAACTTCCATGTAATGGTAAGCATGGAATTACTAGAGCCAGAAACGAGAGGCAGCTCTGCAACTACCCAACACACTTTTGGGAAAGATTCAAAAATCTTTTCACAGATTCAGTGAAAGTGTGCAGGACAGTTTATTTGGAAAGTAGACAATACATCCGTTTCAAAACTTCAGAAGAGCAAGGGTAAAAAAAAAAAAAAAGAAAAAATAGAGAAGGGAAAAAGAAAGAACGCGAAAGGTATCAGACAAGGCTGTAACATCCTTCCACATCCTCCACCACCACAGCCCTGGGAAGGAGGTTTCTTTTGTACACAGTGCTTGGGTAGTCATGGGGAATGTTTTGATAATGCTCAGCGTAAATAAGGATTTAAAGTTGCAAACTCAGTTGCTAGCTCACATCTCATTTTTGCTCTCCTTACCCCCTCCCCCCACTCAGCTGGCAGCTGCCAGGCTGTACAAAAGAGAAGGATTTTACACAGCCTTTCATTATACATACACATAGCAGTGAATTATCATAAACATCTTTCAAAATACATGCTTAAAATGAGCAGCAGATTGAAGCTCTTTTCTTCTTGCGTTTAGCTGTTGTATGCAAAAGAGAGACTTGAGCTTTTTCAGTCTTCTCACAGTGCTAGAATTTGCCAGACGTGTATATGTACACACAGAAAGAATAAAAATACAAGTAGTTGCCTCCTATTGCAAGATATTCAGCAACACATCTATGCTTTATTAACTTCCAACATAATACAGGAACCTACATTGTGCAAGTTGTGTGCTACGAGGAAAATTGTGTTTACAATTAGGTTTGATGTGTTCAAAGAGATTTCTAAATGTAGTTCACCAAGGTCACATTAAATTAGCAAAGTCCATCCATTCAGTATTTAATTGCTTGTACTGGAGTGCAAACCTTAGAGAAAGCACTAATCTCATGGACTGTATTTAAGGGTGTTTTATCAAGTACAGTAAGGTACAGTAAGTTTTCTTGAAAACAGATTTTTGGAATTTTAGGGTACATTTCCTTTCTCAACAAAGGTAACAAGAATTAGAATATCAAACCCTAAACAGAAATAAAGAAGAAACGAATGTTAAATTCCTTTCCTTCAATTTACTTTCTCATGGATTTAATGAGGGAAACATCCTTAATAGTCTCATTGACACAGTAAGGAAACTTGCGATGCTGTAAACTAAGGATGCAAGAGGACAGTTTAAAAACTAAGTTTGTTGTTCAAAAAGCAAATGAGCTATTCCAATTCTCTGAGGTTTTTGGCTGTTTCTGACAGGAGAGAGTTCAACACCTTTCTACTGGTTTATTTAAAACAGCTGTGCTCACAAAACAGCCATTCCCACTTCCTGCCCATAATATATTTCCAACCCATTTGAAATAAAGGAGGCAGAAAACCAAGACAAAAATCTAGTGCTGCTGCAGAATAAAATTCAAGTATTTTCGAGGGTGTCTCACGTAACTTCCACGCTGTAGCGTGCTGTCCTGTCAAACACTGCAGCACAGCTCCAATGATATGCTAGCACATAATTTTCCTGTTGTTGGGAAGGATCATTGCAGCCCTGCTCATTAGGTTTCAGGGTCTGTCTGCATTCCCATTAAATCTCCCATTTTGTAAGTAGTTAGAGCACAACACAGACTACATTTTTCTGCTGTTTTTAGAAAAGTTGCAATAAAGGCTATTTGAAGGCACAAGCCTTAACTCACATTTAACTCAAAGCAGCTACAGAGTTACGGGCATGATTTTGTGCATGCATCTGTTTATATGAGGGGCTTAGGAGTACAAACATCTGTACAAGGTTAGATGCCCAGTTAACACTTCAGACCTACTAATGCAAAACCATCTCATGAGTATCAGAGGTCTTTAATTATTTGCCATTTAAAACACAACTACTGGAATGATGGAATTGGTCCTCTTTGGGAGAGAAGGGGAAAATGAAGGGGCAGTTCAGGTACTTTCTAGCCCATCTGTGCACACAAAAGAAACAAGTCAACCTAACTCTCAGGTCCTCCTTCCTCTATCCTCACTTCAAAAAACTGTAGGCATGATTATTTTAAAGGCACAGTTCCTAATATCTCGGCATTTAAAACTGGCATTACTGCCAATAAATAGCCAGCACACAAAGCCAAAGTTTGTGGACAAAATGCATTTGAGGGTAGCGGAGCAGCTTCCTCACATTTGTCTCCCCTGAACCGGTTTTCTGCACAAGTAAAGTCACAGATCTTGGCATCTCCCATGCAGGCTCAGCACATGGCAGAAAAGAGGCCTTAATGTTTTCTTAAGTCCCTCTCACTTAAGTTAGTTTTTCTGGCAAGACTGTCATTACTTGCTTACAAAACAAAGTCATATTGGCCTGGCCTCTATTCCCACTGATGACCCAGAGGATTTTGTCACAACCGAGTAAGACGTTGGAGGGATCTTACTTAGTAGGAAAAGTAAATAACAATTCTACCTTCATCAGCTTTATGTAACCTGTGCAGTTGACATGAGGGGATAGATAAGTGCCTTCAGCAGTCTAGTGAGTTCCCACTGATCATGTAGCAGATCCTCCTGGAAACCACGCTAAAGCACATGGAAAACGAGGAGGGGATTGGTGACAGCCAACATGGCTTCACCAAGGGCAGATCGTGCATGACAAACCTGGTGGCCTTCTATGACAGGGTCACGACCTTGGTGGATAAAGGACAGGCAACCAATGTCATCTACCTGTACTTGTGCAAAGCGTTCAACACTGTCCTGCATGACATCCTTGTCTCTAAACTGGAGAGGCATGGATTTGACAGAGGGGCCACTCGGTGGATGAAAAACTGGCTTGATGGTCACACTTAGAGAGTTGTGGTCAATGGGTCAATGTCTGAGTGGAGACCAGTGACAAGCGGCGTTCCACAGGGGTTGGGACTGGGACACGTGCTGTTTAACATCTTTGTCAGCGACATGGATGATGGCATCGAGTGCACCCTCAGCAAGTTTGCCAGTGACACCAAGCTGTGTGGTGCAGTGACGGAAGGAAGGGATGCCATCCAGAGGGACCTGGACAGGCTGGAGAGGTGGGCCACTGACAACCTCATGAAGTTCAACAAGGTCAAATGCAAGGTCCTGCACCTGGGTCAGGGCAATCCCAACTACAAGTACAGCCTGGGTGGAGAATGGATCGAGAGCAGCCCTGAGGAGAAGGACCTGGAGGTACTGGTGGATGAAAAGCTGGACATGAGCCAGTAGTGTGCGCTGGTAGCCCAGAAAGCCATCCATATCTGGGCTGTATCCAGAGTAGCGTGGCCAGCAGGTCAAGAGAAGGGATTCTCCCGGTCTACTCTGCTCTTGTGAGACTCCACCTGGAGTACTGAATACAACTCTGGGGAGCGAGTTGAGAGGAGGGCCATAAAAATGCTCAGAGGACTGGAGCACCTCTGCCATGGGGACAGGCTGAAAGACTTGGCCTTGTTCCATCCAGAGAAGAGAAGGCTCCAGAGAGACCTTCCAGCCTTCCAGTACCTGAAGGGGTCTACAAGGAAGCTGGGGGGGAGACCTTTTACAAGGGCCTAGTAGTGACAGGACAAGGGGTAATGGCTTTAAACTGGAGGGGGGTAGATTTAGACTGGATTTCAGGAAGAACTTCTTCCTGGAGAGGGTGATGAGGCACTGGCACAGGTTGTCCAGAGAAGCTGTGGATGCCCCATCCCTGGAAGTGTTCAAGGCCAGGCTGGATGAGAGTTGGAGCAACCTGGTCTCATGGAAAGTGTCTCTGCCCATGGCAGGGGGATTGGAACTAGATGATCCTTAAGGTCTCTTCCAACCTAAACCATTCCATGATTCTTCTTGCCCACCTGAAATTACTTTTGTCACAAAAATGCCATAAGGAAAAAACAATTATATCCTTACACAGCAAACTGAAAAATTCAGAAATATCTGTCAAAACCAATGACCCAAAAATCAGAGTTTGGATTTAAAGTAAAATTTTTAAAGATACACAACAAAAGAAACAGGGAGGCAAGACTAAAACTAAGCCTTATGTAATAACTGAAACTGCAATCTATTGTACATGTCTTCTTCCCATCAAGAAAGGAAGGCCTCCATAAACACACAAGCAATGCCTAATAAACCTACCATAGCAAGGGGATTTTTCAACTTAACAAAATTTTCTAGTTTTCCTGTACTTGCAGTTAACTCATTTACACTATTTAAATGCAGATTTTGTGCAGCTATACAGTATGCTAAAGATCCCAGATTCACATTAGGCTTACTTATTATGTACACAGGAGACAGATTTTTACATGACAGGATGTAATTCTTCTTGAAAACCAACCAGCCATTCAAATTTAAAACCAACCATCTATATTGTTATGAAAGAGCAGAAAGCTGGCCACAAAAGCTAGAGCAGTCAAATTTATTTAAGATCACAAAGCTTATCATTCCATTATAATCGGGAGCAAAGAAAATCAACGTGTTTTTTTAGAGGACAAAGCCTTATTAAGGGTACTAACACTTCAGAGGGTGCACAAAGGTTTGCATTTTCTTATGTTTCATCACATTAGATATGCTGCTATATTCAAAATGCAAATTCTTCTTTAAAATGCTATGTAACAGCTGTAAGATGTGGGAAAATATCCCAGTACAGCTGAGTAACAGAATGAAAACCATTACTCATTGCAAAAGGCCATTTTACACATTTGGTAATGTCAGACATCAAAGTCACAAAATTTGAGGGGAGAAAAAGAACCACATGGAAGAACAGGTATTTGAAGAAGGGAAAAATAACACTTTTGTTATAGTCAAGCCTCGCTGGGTTGGGACAATCCGAAATACAAGTACAGGCTGGGTGGAGAGTGGATAGAAAGCAGCCCTGAGAAGAAGGACGTGGGGGTACTGGTGGATGAAAAGCTGGACATGAGCCGGCAGTGTGTGCTGGCAGCCCAGAAAGCCACCCGTATCCTGGGCTGTATCCAGAGCAGCGTGGCCAGCAGGGCGAGGTAGGGGATTCTCCCCCTCTGCTCTCGTGAGACCCCACCTGGAGTACTGTGTCCAGCTGTGGAGCCCTCAACATAAGGATATCAACCAGTCGGAAGGAGTCCAGAGGAGGCCACAAAGATGCTCAGA
This sequence comes from Rhynochetos jubatus, assembly GCA_027574665.1. Lineage (NCBI taxonomy): Eukaryota > Metazoa > Chordata > Aves > Eurypygiformes > Rhynochetidae > Rhynochetos > Rhynochetos jubatus. The sequence goes on from CM050658.1 coordinate 24,996,163, forward strand.
GGGCTGGAGCACCTCTGCTATGAAGAAAGGCTGAGAGACTTGGGCTTGTTCAGCCTGAAGAAGAGAAGGCTGTGGGGAGACCTTACTGCAGCCTTCCAGTACTTGAAGGGGACCTACAAGGAAGCTGGGGGGGGACGGGCTTTTTACAAGGGCCTGTAGTGACAGGACAAGGGGTAATGGGTTTAAATTGAAAGCAGGGAGATTTAGATTAGATATCAGGAAGAAGTTCTTCAGAGAGCATGGTAAAGCACTGGAACAGATTGCCCAGAGAAGCTGTGGATGTCCCATCCTTGGAAGTGTTCAAGGCCAGGCTGGATAAGGCTTGAAGAAACCTGGTCTAGTGGAGGGTGTCCCTGCCCACGGCAGGGGGTTGGAACTGGAGGATCTTTAAGGTCCCTTCCAACCCAAACCATTCTATGATTCTATGACATTACAGCTGTTAAATGATGTACATTTATATAAAATTTGAAGTGGACAGAAAAAAATTTGAGCTGGACATGAACTGATGAATCCCTGTTCCTCACCTCAAATTATTTATGTCAAAAATTATTACCTGATTTTAACAGTCTGGAATATTTGATTTTAACCACTTGTTTGAAAACAAACACTTCATGAAAGCATCACCAAAAGGGAGCCAAGTGAAATTGCTCACAGAGCTGCTGAATACAGTGAAGTAAGATGTGAGTCAGACTGGAGCCAAGCTCTAGCAAGAGATAGAGGACTGGGTTGGACTACAGACATGACAATATTCAGCCACACTGGGCATCACAGCCAAATCTCTCCCTCAAAGCACACACAGCCTTGTGTGAAGGGAGTGCAAGAAAATCCCTTCTACTTTAGTCATCTGTTCATGCAACAGAACAAACTCCAAACAGACATCATCTGTTGATCATTTGAAAACAAAAAAGATTCTGACCTTGGAAAGAAACTAAAAGGAGATGTAACAAACTCTCTGTGAATTGGAAGCAACTAACCTCGTTTGGTTCTCCCAGGACAGATGGCAGTTCAAACATCTTTTTACTTTGTAGCCATATAGAATAAAGCAGCTTATTCAGCCATTAGGTCAACACACTTCTCTGCCTTGGAGCCAGAGCTAAACTACAGGGCCAATTCTGCGCAACACTGACAGGACATGCAGCGAGACTGCTGATGAATTAACCATAATGCTGTCTTATAGACTACAGCACAGTGCTCAGCACCACTCCGCAAGCTTGCTAAGATCCAGGCTGCATGTTGGCAGTAATTAGGGGGTGAAACCAAAAGATGCAAGGAGATAAAGGACTGCAGCACACTGCAGAGGCCCAGGCCGTACGGCACGAGTGCAGCACACCATCAGACATGCCATTCATTTCAGTGAGAGCTGTACAGGTCCTAATATGGCACAGCTGCTCTCTGGCCCAAGCGCTGAACATGGCCACAAGACTGCAGAGAAATCATTCCCACGCCGCGCTTCAACTATGTTTGGGCCAAACATTCCCAATCAGACCCATGTCCTGGCACATGGACCCCAGAGCCAAGCACATTTCTGTGTGAAGGACCCTCTAAATGCTACATGGGTCCCTGCTGGCAAACCCATCTGTTCTATGGGTAAGACAGAGCGCAGCTTTTAACAGACTCTTCAGGTAGGTTATATCTAACCACTCTGACATGAGGCCTGTCTGCAGGGCAAGCGTGACACACGTCAGGATGTGTAGACAGACTCCACTGCCTGGTGTGTATTTCAGCCAGAGCAGGGAAAACAGCTGAGGAGAGAGGAGGGAAAGGAAAGCAGGACATGAAAAGAAGGAAGACAAGAGCTGGAGGAAGGGGAAGATTAAAAAAAAGTCACAGTTCTACAGTTACTAAACTTAAAACTTCAGTTATTCTCTGAAATAGAGGCTCCTGCATTCATTTGGATGGCAAGGTTTATTTATGTCACTTCCTTCCGCTAAGGGTTAGTGAATCATATTTCAAACCCACGTTATAGTCCTCCATTGCTGGGTTACCAGATCTGAACAAACAATGCTCCACAGTCTGCCAAAAACAGAGAAATAAAGCAAATGAACGCCTGGAGGATCTATCACCCTCTGGAAGTCATCTTACGGCCCCATATTGCTTAGATTAGTCACAGCCTCACATCGCACAGCCCTGAGAACTGTTGTTCCCACTCACTGGCCTCCCTCCTAGGGAAACCAGGCAATATTCCAAATCATTAGAATTTTCTTTCAGATTAGAAGTAGTCCTAAATTCAAAAGGGATAAACTGGGTATTAACACCCCAGAAACTAGCAAGTTTGTTCGAGCAGATGTTGAAATGGCAAGCGAGAATTGTGATTTGAAACGAGTAAACCACGGGTATCACTGCAACACAGCTGCACAAAAAAACCCAAGTGACAAAACATCGATGACCATAGGTCTGAGATTCTCAGCTTCCACACAGGATGTCTGCTACATCAGGGGCTGTATAAACTTCCCCATCAGGGCTGTAGGAACACAGTGCTGTCACCCACATAGCAGTGCCCATCAGAAGCCCTCCAGGTTCACTCAGTATCAGCAGTATCACTTTGAAGAAATCTCTTGCAGAAGCACCTGTGGAGTGAGATTGTCAGCATGCAGTAGTTGATCCAGTGTTTCTCCCGAACAGCCTGCCTGTCCCCTGTTGCTGACCTCTCTGAACACCCAGGCAATCCTCCACCCTACACACAGACCCTCAGGACTCAAGTACCCTCATCCAGGACTGAGCACTGAAGGATGCCAAATGTTAGTCTAATAGGAACAGTTTATTTGGGTGAAGACAAAAAGTGTTGCAAGAGTGACTACATCCCAGTACAGACCCCTACCATAACAGCCAGCCCAACAGTAAGGCTGTTGCTACTGCAATATCCCCAGGACTGCTAATTCCCAGCAGTCAGACAAGTCAGACCCACGCATGCTGTGCAGGCTATGGTTCGGCAAGAGTTGAGCTCAGCAGCAAGCCTAGCTTAAGATGCTCCTCTTATCACCTATTTGCTGCTGCTGTAACACTCTCTCAGTGAGGATGATAGCTGCACAACCATGTGCAGCCTGCCTGTGACCCAAATCAGTTAACTGATCTAATTCAAAACAAAAAAAAAATTTGCTAACAACAACAAAGAAAAAGGTTTGTTTCATGAAACCTTGGGTTTAATCCAACATAAAAAATTACAAACAAATTACCTAATGTTTGCTGAAGGATCAGGGACAGCCCTCATTCTGGGCCAAGGCACAGACAAACATCACAAAACAAAAATAAAACATGATGTTTTACATACTTTCACATTATTACAAAAGTATGTAATTCGTAATATAGCACCCATGTTTTCTGAGTGATTTAAACACAACTCTACCACCATCAATACAACATAACAACCTAATCAGAAAGGAGCTTTGGACAGCAGCCAGTTTCATAACTGAGCTAATAGTTCTAACTGACATCTCAAAAGCAACATGAAAGTACTGAGCGAAGCAGATAACCTCTTTTCCAAGCTAACCTTCCATGCCACACTCCCTTACAAATCATCAGGAATACGAATAACCGAATCCCCAGACAGCCACTTTTGTGAGCTGGAGCACACGAAGAGCTGACCCTACGTAACTTCCCTGTAAGTACAGAAATCCAGGTAGGCAGCCCTGTAATGTATACAATTAGAACCACTGCAGACAAAGGCTCACAGGATGACTTACTAGTCGAACACAGCCTACAGAAACAACTCTATTACTTCATCTCCTAGAGGAGAAAAAACAATAATAAAAATTATATGTCTTCAGTGTGATGCAGACACAAGAAAGCCAGTATCTTATTTCTCTTAATTAGGGAAAACCGTGGGGTTTATCTATAATGTTTAATAAAAATTTGAAATCAATTCCCCTATACAAAATCAAGGACACAACTCAAGACAACCAATAACTTTACCTGGGGAGACAGTTTGTATTTAAATATAGTTCTCTCAAATCAAAATTAGAGAAGAAATGCAGCATAGATTGCCATAAAAGGTATGAGATCAAGCCAGCACACAAGCAGGTTAAAGGACAAACTCGGGGAAGCGTCGACAATTTATCAAGGACCCTGACTAAAGAGAGGTTGGTTTGCAGCCTCAGTGCAAGGACAGGACAGCTCCTCAGCTTCACCAGGAGGCCTTGAATTGCAAATACTGCATGTACATGGACATATTTACAAAATGGGGTACAGCTCTGAGGATGCCATCTGCACTTACCAAAGGAATAAAAATGTGTGGCAGAATTTCATAGCTTTAACCTCCCACTGGGGATGGGGGGCAGGTAGAAGAACCTGGCCAGAAAGCTATGAAAGATCTGATGACTGGAGCAGAAAAGCCTGTACTTTCAACAAAATATATTACAAAGTACCCATGCACAGAGCCCACTTACCTATGGTATGAACAGAGCCATGATACGAAGTGCTTTGTAACGTTAAACAAATTAAAAGTATACCCAAGCCTACAACACCCAGCAGGACAGGAAACTGTGAAAGCACGCAGCATAACATGGCCTTGTGCTAATGAAGTCTTCACATGTAGTGGAGAAGAACAAGACAAGATTTACAGAAGATTAGAATTGCTGTATTTTAAACGGCTGCATGAAGTCACAGTTAAGAATCAAGAGATGGCATGTCTGACTAGAACAGGAGTGTTTTCCATCATAAAACCCCTGCCTTCCCCAAAAACAACCTCAAGCAACCCAAGGTGGAATCCCTTTAGACTTGAGCTTGACATGTGGCAAGTCTTGTATGCAACACTCCCCTGTCTGTGCCTGGGAAAAGCAAGAAGTTGCATAAACAGCAAAGATAATAAACTCCTCTGAGAGCATGTTTCATGCATCTGCTAAAGGCTTACAAGATCTAATGCAGACCAGATTCCTTCCTCCACAGCATCACAAGAAAGCTAGTGGAGCAATGCCTTTTCCCCTATGCAGGCAAATTAGCAGAGTCCTCATGCCATTCCCAGAATTGTTTGCCTCCCAGGTTTTGACTTGATTATGAGACATGCACACACAAAGCAAATCCTTCATAATATTAAAAGCAAAAAGGAGTGAATCATTGCTGATCCTGCCTTTTTTTTTAATCTTTCTTAAAAGCTTCTGAAGTGTTGCAGCCCTAAAAGAATGAAAAGAAGTTGTCTTCAAGCCTTTTTCCATCTGAAAGCCAAAACAAGTAATGCTCATGTGTTGCCAGCGCAGTCCAGTGAATAAAGCACAACCTGTGACTGAGGCAACCTGGCTGCCATTAGTGGGTCAGGCGCTGGCTTGCTGAATGAGGTTAAGCCAGTCCTTTCACCTCGTGATGCCGTATTTCCCATCTCACCGACCAAAGGGTTTACTGAGTTTTCTTTCCCTTTAGCACAACTCTATTGCTCTCACTCTCTTTCCACCCTTGACTTCCACGCAGCACCTCTGCTACTTTATGCTGCTTTAACCGGTGTTGGTCCCAATTGGGTTTAGTTATAGTGGTACATCAGTTCAGCTTGCATATTTAGTTAACAAGTTTAGAGCCATGTAATTCAAAGTAATTAACCTCTTTTGCTTATGGTTGTTTAACATAATAAAAGCAGAATAAAGCTTTATTTACAAGTCCGAAAGAGGTACTGGATGCAGGAAGTGAGTGCATTCAGAGACAACTCAATTTGTACCATTCCATTTACGAGTATTTACTTCCTCTTTGAAATAGTGTATTTTGATATTACTTCAAATCCATTTCCAACTGAATAAGCTAAACCAAAGACCTACTGGATACAGTTTGCACTGGTCAAATAAATCCACATATATTCACCTCTTGGCCTGTATCAGTTCTTTTGCAATCAAGGCAAGGCCTAAATCAGTTGAAAAGCAGCACAGGGTTTGTCTGCATGGAAACAGTCACCAGAATAACCAAGGGTACAGGCAGACAAACAAGTTCCCATGGGCCATACTATGTAGCAGACTGGCAGGGGATCAGCTGTGCTGTCATAAGAAGAGCTAACCATGTGTCTAAATATTCTGGCAAGTCAGTGTCTCTCTATGCACTGACTCTTCGCGAGGCAGCACTTCTCCAGTGTTCTAGACCCGGAGAAGATCTTGCACAAAACCCCCTTATGTGCCAGCATTTCTTCTGACAAACCTTAGTCCACTGTACAGATCAGATCTTAAGTTTCCTTAAAAAAACAAAGGGCCAACAACAGGGAACTGCAGCAAAACAACGCTGTGTCAACTAAAGCCTGCAATATTATTTTCATGGCCGTCCGCATTAAGGAAGTCATTACACCAACGCAAGATTTCTCCCTCCACACAGAGGCAGTCATGTGACAGACACCAAAAAGGCATCCCGGCCCCATCAAAACCCCGATTCCCAGCCTCTGCCGTTGGGATGCACCGCCGGCTCAGGTCCCCTCTCCGAGGAGAAGCGAGGTGACAGCAGCGAGGTGTCAACCCCGGCAGGCAGAGCTGCACTGGTTCACTGGGGGCAGACAAGAGGCTTCTCTCCTTGCTGCAGCCCTGAGCCCGACCCAAGCCTGAGGCAAGATGGGGCGGGACGAGAAAGAAAAGCTTTTACCAGCTTTCCTCCCGCATCCCCCTGGCACAGGCGCGGGATTAGGGGCAGAGAAGCCCTCTTTTCTTTTCCCTTCCTGATCTGAAAGGGAATCATCTTTGAGAGCTGTCATTCTGGAGATGGAAGGGTTTAACCACGCAGTCTGGAGCAAGTCTGAGGCCTGGTCGCCCTCTTCCAAATTCGTCCAGGGAGGAAAGCAGACCCTCGCCTCGCGGGCCCCTCAAGCTCACCAGGCCCGGGCTCCACAGACGGCCATCTGTCCCGCTCCCATCTTCCCCAAACGGGCTTCGCCCCCCTCACCCGCCCCGCAAGGCGGCACCTGCCGCCGGGCCCCCGCTGCCAACTCACCTCCTTCAGCTGCTCCATCTCGGTGCGGATGGTCTCATACTCCAGCTCCAGCTCCTCGTACTGCTGCTTCAGCTGCTGCTTCTCCTCCAGCACGGCCAGCCCGTACTCCGCAGCCTGGATCTTCTCCCGGGTGGTCTCGCCCAGCTCCTGGAAGAGCCGCTTGATCTCGCTCCGCAGCCACTCGGGCTCCGACTCCATCACCAGTCTGGCGTAATCCTCCTCCTCCATGGCCAGCGACATGTCGGCGGCGGCGGCCGCCAGCTTCCAGCCGGCAAGGAGACCGAAAGGGCTAACGTGCAGCCCACCTACCGCTCCTAACAGCGCCGCGGCCCGCGGACGGCCATGGCAGAGCCCACTCGGGCTGCCATCAACAGCCGAGACACCCGCTGCGCCGCGGAATCCCCTCGCACCGCGCTGCGCTGCACCACACCACCACCGCTGCGAAACGCGCCCCGAGCGCCGACCGCAGTGAAATCATTCAAAAGGAACGGCCGGCCCCGCGCCCCGTGGCACCTTGGGGCTGGTAGTCCGCACCCGCCGCCGCCCCGCGGGACGCGCCGCCCGCCGGACTACAGCTCCTAGTATCCACCGCGAGGGGCGGTGGCTGCGGCGGCTGTGGGGGAGAGCGTCACCTGCCGGACGGCGGCGGCAGTGCCCGCGGAGCCGTGCCAGGCCAGCGCTCGGTTGGAGAGGCGGCGGCGGTAGGAGCACGTCCGCTGGGAAAGGCTGAATGTCACCTTTAACAGCCCTGTCTGCCTGCCACAGTGTGGAAAATGAACCCAACCGCAGCTCAAGCGAGAGCGCGGCAGAAAATGCACCACCGCGCACGCACGCTTGTGGGCCGACTCCTGGCTGAGAAGTCCTTTTAGGGCGGGTGGGAGTCCGGAGGCGCCGGAAGCGGTTTGGGCATAAAACGGTGAGTGCTGTGCAAGCTCTTACGCCAGCCGCGCCTGGGGACAAAATCATGGACGTGGTGAAATGGTTCCTATTTGCTAGAACGGAGGGTATCGCAGACCACACCAGCATGGAAAGAACAAAGGAAAGAACATGGGAAGTGCTGGTGTCAGCCCCCTAGGCCCGCCCGCAAGAGCTGCCTGTATCTCATTTGTTTCCGGTGTTTCCCGTCTCCAGTGCAGTTCCTGCTTCAAGTTGTTCCGCATACACTGATGGGGAGCAAAAACCGTGTTCCCAGCATTATCCTGAGGACAAGCACATCCAAGGGACCAGATGCTCACGTACTGCCCGGTAGAAGGAGGGAAATGTCGCAGAAAGTTCATCTGGCATAAGTAGTTGTGAGACAGTAATAGTGGGGCAGCTTTACCACACTGCTCGAAAAAGGAGCTGCCAATCTGGTAGGAAAATGCCATTGACTGTCGCTACAGGTTATGCCACTGGGCACAAATGGTGGCAAAGGCACAGAACTTGGGGTTAATTAGGATAGAATTAATTTCTAGAATTAATTTCTAGAATTAATTAATGAAGGCTGAACAGAACCAAAAAGGATCTGTTCTTTTAAAAGAAGAGGGTGTCTCTTAGCTGGACCACTGTAATTCCTAAGCAGCTCTATAAAGGCAGTGTGAATGTGCCCCTGCTTTACACCCAGGCAGGTGGAGATGACTATTTCAACCCCCAATCAGCAGGAGAGCTTGCCTGGTTCCCTGCTGTGTCACCCTCCTTTAGTGCAGCAAATGCAGTCTGGAAATTCTTGCAGTGTCAAAAACAGTTGGTAATGAACTGGTAAGCAAATGCCAAACATAATAAAAACAAATACGTGTTTGAGTACTCTACAAGATCGATAACATAAAGCAACGTATTTGCTCATAGCTGCAGGGTTCTTTGAACCACTTTGAACTCTGCCTGTGCTCATCACACTGTGTCTTGGTACATAAAAAGCCCTATCCCTTTAATAAACTGTATAATGGCTGAATACCACCTTTTAGTCACAAAGCTGCCTCAGACAAATTTTCTTCAGGGCTCTGAGACTGCGTGGAGCTCCCTGTGCCTCATGTGCAGGGATATATTTGTCCTGTGAACACCAATGCAACACTCAGTCACCTGGATCTAAGAAGTAGCAAGTTGATGTCCTCAGTTGATGCTGTATATGTGAAATTCCTTTGGCTTTTTATTTTCAGATTATAGTTTTTTTGTTAATAGCAAATAAGTATCTGTAATCAATATGGTGTCAGGTTTTTATGTTCCTTTGAGGCTATGTCAACTGAATGTGCCAAAGCTCATTTAAAATCCACATCTGTTACTTTTAGGCACTACCTGGGACTGCCTTTGATTTTACATAATCTTCAACTGGTGCAAAACACACCATTGCCCTCAGTAGATTTGGACCATACAGCCACAGGACTGTATAACCTCTGGGCTACCCCATTTCATTCTTCTCCTCTGTTACCCCCTAAGAGAACTGGCAGCAGCTAAGGACACAGGGGAGAGCATCTCTGCTTCACACTGGCCCAGCTATGGAATGACGGAGAAGAGGGATGGCTGGTGAGCGCAACTGCCACATCATCTTTCTTTTCTCATTTCCAACTCCTACCTGAAAAAACCTAAGACTTCAGTTGGTGTTTTTGGATTTTTTTTTTATTTTCAAGGAATGTCCTGCATTGGCGAATTCTAGTATTACATCCCAAAGGGATCATTAAAATCCAGGTAGTTACTTGATCACAAATTGTGCAGGCTTGGATTTGGGTAGATAGGTGCCTCTGACATGTCCTTAGTGGGAGAAGGTACCTCTGATGAAGAACAGAGTAAAGGGATAGGCAAAGTGTTACTGAGGGTCACTTAAAGTCAGTAATATTTCCTCAGAGTTAATTTTAATCCCTTATCTCCCACCCATTCACAACTGATTCATCAATAAGATATTTTAAATAGTAAATGCTGGCTTGTTTCTTTTTGCCTCATACTTTCTGAGCCTTCATTGTGCTCAGGTTTTTCTCTGCGACTCTGGACTTGAACAAATTAGCTACCCTTGAGTGCTCCTCCCTTTTGGAAACTGAAATCTGCATGTAATGACTTGTTGTCAGGACACAGAACTTCACATCCTGAATATTTCTGAGTTTACAAGTAAATTGTGAACTGTTGGGGATTAAGAGATGAGGGGATCAACCCGTCATGGTGCAAGTGACTTCATTGGGTAATTATTTGTTTTCTAGGTCATTCTTAAAACTAAAATCTGTTGCTAGTTTTCATGCTTTGTTATTTTGATAAACTGCCCAAGTTGCCAAGGCTATTATCCAGCAGCAATTATAAATACTGTAATAGCTATTTCAAAAGCATTTCTGCACAGTTTGAGAAAACTGAAGTGGCTTGTCAAAGCTAAGGTTCTCCTAATTGTTCAAGGTAATGATGCAGCATAATAAAAGCTGGTAATGAGTGCATGAGTGTGGTCTGGCCCATGCCCATCACCTCCTCCTGGGCACAGCTAGAGACCACTGCCCATTTCAGGCCCTGTTCACTGTCCCCAAACTCCATTAATGCTAAAGCTTAGCTGTTACCCCACTGATTCAAGGTGTCACGGCCAAGTGCATTTATGCTGCTATAAGCCTTGCACAATAGGTGGAGAAGGCAGGCAGTTGTTTTTTTTTTCCTGATGAGATTTTTAAAGCTAACCACTGAGCACAAGATAGTAGAATCACAAAGGAACCATCTTGAATACTAAAATAAAGTTAGATAGTGTTTCTTCTTGTGAGAGTTAACCTCCAGAAAAATTTTTCCCTGATGGAAAAATCACAGCAAAGGCAAAGCCCTTGGATGCTAGTTTTATTTAACCTAAGTCCAAACCCCAAAACATATAGGCACTCTAATCCAATGCTGCAAAATGTTGGGTTATCTGCAGGCACAATCAGCTTTGAACAACATGAATTTTCGGATAATCTCTGCTGAATGAATGTGGAAAGCCAATCTAGCCTGTGCCTAAAATTGGGATGACTGCAGCCATGAGAATCCTTAAAAACACCTTTCTTTTTATATCTTACTTTGAATTAGGTCAAGTGTACCAAAATAAGGTGGTGCAGTGCATCATTGTTTCATTCTCTTTTTATCCACTGCATTTGTGTACAGCTCAGCTATAGCAAACATCAGAAAAAAAAAATCTTTAAACTAGCACTGAAACAACCATAAGAAACCAGTTCCCACTTCCTTCTCTTTTCTATTTAAGAAAAAAAAATTACCTTAGGGGTAAGAACACTTTAGGACTGGCTCAATGTTTGCATAAGGTATGGTAATGACTGTTCTTAAAAAAAACATGCCTAAAAATAATAACCTGAAAGGCTCAGCTGTCTTGAAAATATGTATTTTCAAGAGTTTGGTGAGTTCCTGGCAGAAAGCTGCTGGAGGTAACAGATGCATGCAAAAAAATAAGCGGAGGAAATAAGAGATGTTTGTCACAAAACTGAATTCTTCAGATGTCTAAGCGTCAGGAGAAACAGGTGACTTAACTTTGGACATTTGATGGTGTGCCTAGGATGATTTTGGGAGCATACAACAACTGTAGGGATTGCTTCTTGACCAGAACTGTTGGATATCCTGCCTGATAAATGCTTGGCCCACTGCCAGGGGCTGAGAAGGAGGAATGACTGGAGGGTCCAAATAAGACAAGTCTGGCACACCATCTGCTAAGCATGGCAGGAAGCAGATGCTTAGGATACTTCCTTACTCTGCCAGCAAGGAACAGCCAGAGAGAAAGGGAGACTTTTTTCCCCTCTCAAACACCTCCTCCTCCCCTTTGCACTGCAAGCCCAGCACCTTCCTCAGAGCCACCTGCAGCTTCTCTAGACCATGGTGGGTCCTTTTCAGCATTTTTTTTCCTTGGTCTCATTTACCTGAGGAAACCGCTCCTATAGGTCTGCAGGAAGGGCCAGGTCATCCCACGTGGTTGACCTCTTCCCAACTGAACTGCAGTAAAGGACCATGTTTATGCTCCATGGTGCTGAAAATGCTCCCTTTTAAATAATCTTTGCAAATCTGATGATTGATGAGCAGTAAATGAGCTGCCATTAGTCACTTTCTTTTGATGAAGTAAACGCACCCTTATTTGGATTTAAACCAAGCCTGTTTCATTTTAGATAAATCATTTAGACATATGTTTTAACTGAAGCAAAGCAAGAGCCTGCAGGGTGGGGTGTACCAGTACAACCAAGCAGGTCATTGCAATGCTATTTCTCTCTCTCTCTTCCCTCCCTGCCCCATCTTACACGGCAGGGCACAAGCCAGGAGGTTCCTGGAATGCATCGATGACAACTTCCTTCTCCAAGTGATAGAGGAGCCAATGAGGAGGGGTGCCATGCTGGTCCTTGTCCCCACCAACAGGGAAGGGCTGGTGGGGAATGTGATGCTCAAGGGCAGCCTTGCCTGCAGTGGCCATGAAATGGTGGCATTTGAGATCCTTACAGAGGCAAGGAGGTTGTGCAGCAAGCTCGCTACCCTGGACTTCAGGAGAGCAGACTTTGGCCTCTTCAGGGAACTGATTGGAAATGTCCTTTGGGAAGAAGCCTTGGAGGGAAGAAGGGCCTAAGAAAGCTGTCGAGTATTCAAGGCCCTTGTCCTCCAAGCTCAGGAGTGATGTATCCCAGTGAAGAGGAAGTCAGGTAAAAGTGCCCAAAGGCCTGTGTGGATGAACAAGCAGCTCCTGGACAAAGTAAAACAAAAAAAAAGAAGACAGCAGTGGGTGGAAGCAGGGACAGGGAGCCTGGGATGATTACAGGGAAATTGTCTGAGAGGTCAGAGATCAGGTTAGGAAGGCCAAAGCCCTGACAGAATTAAACCTGGCCAGGGACATCAAGGCCAACAAGAAGGGCTTCTATAGGTACACAGGGGATAAAAAGAAGATCAGGGAAAATGTGGGCCCTCTGCAGAAGGAAACAGGAGAGCTGGTTTCTCAGAATATGGAGAAAGCCAAGGTGCTCAATGCTTTTTTTGCCTCGGTCTTCACTGGCAAGAGTGCGAGCCATACCCCCAGAGTCAGGGAAGACAAGGGCAGGGACTGGGAGAATGGAGAGCCACCCATGGTTAGTGAGGATCAGGTTCGAGAACACCTGAGGAAGCTGCAGGTGCACAAGTCCATGGGACCTGATGGAATACATCCACGGGTCCTGAAAGAACTGGTGGATGGGGCTGCAAAACCTCTATCCATCATATTCAAAAAGTCGTAGCTGTCTGGTGAAGTTCCCACTGACTGGAAAAGGGAAAACGTAAGCCCCATCTTTAAAAAGGGAAAAAAGGAGGACCTGGGAAACTACAGGCCAGTCAGTGTCACCTCTGTGCCTGGCAAGATCATGGAGCAGATCCTCCTGGAAACCATGCTAAGGCACATGGAAAAGGAGGAGGGGATTGGTGACAGCCAACATGGCTTCACCAAGGGCAGATCGTGCCTGACGAATATGGTGGCCTTCTATGACAGGGTCATGACCTTGGTGGATAGAGGACAGGCAACTGACATCATCTACCTGGACTTGTGCAAAGCCTTTGATACCATCCCACACGACATCCTTGTCTCTAAACTGGAGAGGCATGGATTTGACAAATGGACCACTCGATGGATAAAGAACTGGCTGGATGGCCGCACTCAGAGAGTTGCAGTCAATTGCTCGATGTCTGAGTGGAGACCAGTAATGAGCGGCATTCCACAAGGGTTGGTGTTTGGACCAGTACTGTTTAACATCCTTCGTCAGTGACATGGATGATGGCATCGAGTGCACCCTCAGCAAGTTTGCTGACGACACCAAGCTGTGTGGTGCAGTTGAAATGCTGGAAGAAAGGGATGCCATCCAGAGGGACCTGGACAGGCTGGAGAGGTGGGCCTCTGCCAGTCTTATGAAGTTCAACAAGGCCAAATGCAAGGTCCTGCACCTGGCTTGGGGCAATTCCAAATGCACAAGTACAAATGCAATCCCAAACTACAAGTACAGCCTGGGTGGAGAATGGATTGAGAGCAGCCAAGAGGAGAAGGATTTGGGGGTACTGGTGGATGAGAAGCTGAATATGAGCCGGCAGTGTGTGTTGGCAGCCTAGAAGGCCACCCGTATCCTGGGCTGTATCAGGAGAAGTGTGTCCATCAGGTCAAGGGAGGTGATAGATGATTCTCCACCTCTACTCTGCTCTCGTGAGACCCCACCTGGAGTACTGTGTCTAGCTGTGGAGCCTTCAACATAAGAACGATATTGACCACTCAGAAGGAGTCCAGCGGAGGCCACAAAGATGCTCAGAGGGCTGGAGCACCTCTGCTATGAAGAAAGGCTGAGAGACTTGGGCTTGTTCAGCCTGAAGAAGAGAAGGCTGTGGGGAGACCTTACTGCAGCCTTCCAGTACCTGAAGGGGGCCTACAAGGAATCTGGGAGGGGACTTTTTACAAGGGCCTGTAGTGACAGGACAAGGGGTAATGGGTTTAAATTAAAAGCGTGAAGATTTAGGTTAGATATCAGAAAGAAGTTCTTCCCGGAGAGGGTGGTGAGGCACTGGGACAGGTTGCCCAGAGAAGCTGTGGATGCCCCATCCCTGGCTGTCTTTAAAGCCAGGCCGCATGAGGCTTTGACCAACCTGGACTAGTGGAGGGTGTCCCTGCCCATGGCAAGGGGTTGGAACTGGAGGATCTTTAAGGTCCCTTCCAACCCAAACCATTCTATGTTTCTATGATTCTGTGATCTTCATTTCCATGTTATAACTTAAAAGGGTCCCAGTTGCCAAAGGTCTGTCACCTACAGGGGAGTAATACTGTTATGCAGGCACACAGAAATGCAGCACATACTTTGGCAGAGACAGATTTTGCTTTTCTCTGTGCAAATAATATTTCTACTTATTTCCACCAGTATGAGAAAAAAGTTTGCATATTTTCCTCTTCTCATAAGCTCTGAGGTGAGACAGGCGTAGCCAGTGCTTGCTTTTGGCTGCACTGTTATACCCAGCAGGGATTTAACTGAAGTCTGTTGAATTATTCCAAATTGATGTGACATGGATAAAATCAGTGGGTCAATGTTCTGTCCCCCATGCTCTTATAACACCAATGTGACACAGCAGCTTGGTGCCTTTGAAGAGTGTCTCTGCCACCCCCTGCAACATGCCAGAGTCCTAGGATGCTGCTGGCTCCTCCTCCTCCATAATTTTTGCTGAAGAGCTAATGTGGAAGAAACAGTGAGACAGCATTTCTGCAGTTGGATGTTAGAACATCTTCCTGGCAATGTTCTGCTAGAACATCTTCCTGGCAATGTTCTGCTAGAACATCTTCCTGGCAATGCCAGTTTTCCTAATACAAAGCAAGTTTCTGGGAAGTTGATCAGATCTACATTTGATTCAAGACAAGGCTCAAGTCTCTTTCAAAAGTTTCTCCCTACTTCCAAGCAAGTACACTTCCATCGCACCTCACGCCTGGACCAGAATTTGGTGTATCTTGAATGTCTCAATAGATGATGTGTAAGGTCTTTAAACAGAGCATTTTCCCCACATCAGGGAAGCCAAACTGTAAATTACATTTCTTGCTGGTGCATTCACTTGCCAATTGCACTGATAAGTAAGTAGCTCAACTAGGTGAGAAACGGCTGTTAGTCCTCCTCTGTTCATTTTGCCCTGTTCTAAACAGAATATTCTTCAGTGCCAATTTTCTAGATTAGATTAAGGAAAAAGTTCAAAAAAAAACCAAACCAAACCCACAACCAAAACCTAACAGTGGTGTTAATTTCATTAATGTAAAAGCTAATCAACTAAATACTCACAGTAGGTCTGAACTTATGGTTATTTTCCTCTGTTATATAAATATTCACAGATTCACAGAGTGTTAGGGGTTGGAAGCGACCTCTAGAGATCATCTAGTCCAACCCCCCTACCAGAGCAGGATCACCTAGAGTAGAATATGTGGAGTAGAATATATGGGCACTCAATGACAAGAACATCAAGTTTAAATCAGAAAGTTGGTGAAACTGTAGGCTGGAAGCAAAGCAAAGTTAGTGCATTTTGGAAAGAGGTAGAAGCTGACCCATAGTGTCAGCCCACCAGACTGGCTTTTAGGGCTGTGCAAGTGAAGAGGTGTGCTGGCCAAAGCATAAGCTACATCTTTCATCACCATAACTGGTAAAAGCCTTGCAGTTGGAGGGGAATAGCTGGAAGTCAAGGAGAGCCTGGTGTGAAACCACATCCAAGTAACTGCAACCCTCTATCACCCCATCATGAAGAAATTCACACAAGTAACATCATTCAACATGTGGAACAAATAAAAGAAATGTTAATTGGTCCTATTCTTGACTGGAATACCCGCAATTCCTATGGGCAGTAATGAGTGCAAATTATATGGTAATTGTAACCCATGATTACAATGAGGTTTCACTGACAAAGTGCTACCATCAATGAAAACCCAGATCATATAGGATGCCAAGAACATAACCAGCATTATCCTGTTTCCATCTAAGCATAATTTCCAAGCAGATCATAGAATCATAAAATGTTTTGGGTTGGAAGGGACCTTAAAGATCCTCCAGTTCCAACACCCCTGCCATGGGCAGGGACACCCTCCACTAGCCCAGGTTGGTCAAAGCCTCATCCGGCCTGGCCTTGAAGACAGCCAGGGATGGGGCATCCACAGCTTCCCTGGGTAACCTGTCCCAGTGCCTCACCACCCTCTCCGGGAAGAACTTCTTCCTGATATCTAATCTAAATCTCCCTGCTTTCAATTTAAACCCATTACCTCTTTTTCTGTCACTACAGGCTTTTGTAAAAAGTCCCCCTCCAGCTACCTTGTAGACCCCTTCAAGTACTGGAAGGCTGCAGTAAGGTCTCCCCACAGCCTTCTCTTCTCTGGATGGAACAAGCCCAAGTCTTTCAGCCTTTCCCCATGGCAGAGAGGCTTCAGCCCTCTGATCATCTTCATGGCCTCCTTTGGACTGGCTCCAACCGGTCAATATCCTTCTTACACTGAGGCCCCAGAGCTGGATGCAGTACTCCATATGTGGCCTTACAAGAGCAGAGTAGAGGGGGAGAATCCCCTCCCTCACCCTGCTGGCCACACTTCTCTGGATACAGCCCAGGATATGATTGGCTTTCTGGGCTGCCAGTGCACACTGCTGGCTCATGTTCAGCTTTTCATTCACCAATACCCCAAAATCCTTCTCCTCAGGGCTGCTCTCAGTACATTCTCTGCCCAGCCTGTACTTGTGTTTGGGATTGCCCTGATCAAGGTGCAGGATGTTGCACTTGGCCTTGTTGAACTTCATAAGACTGGCAGAGGCCCACCTCTCCAGCCTGTCCAGGTCCCTCTGGATGGCATCCCTTCCTCCAGCGTGTCGACCATACCACACAGCTTTGTGTCACTGGCAAACTTGCTGAGGGTGCACTCGATGCCATTGTCCATGTTGCTGACAAAGATGTTGAACAGCACTGGTCCCAACACCAATCCCTGAGGAACACTGCTCGTGACTGCTTTCCACTCGGACATTGAGTCGTTGACCAACAACTCACACACTTGGGCACTGTAGACCGTTAGCTGAGGGGAAAGCTGGCCAAAGCCAAAACCCTGCTGTCATTTGTATTGGGTGACCCAGACACCCCTGGAGCCTATACAGTAAGAGAGAAATATTTCAAAAGTAGAGGGAGAAATTGGACCTCGCGCAGTGGCTTTGAAAAATCTCTCCTCAAACGCATAACTCAAAAAAAGTGTAATGGGATAGAGCCTTCATTATTTGAAGCATGGTTTTTGCATCGCTTTACCCTGAGGAAAATATCACCCAACTGTGAAATGGAAGGCAGCTAATGGATTGCAGCAGCAGGAGCAGGAAATAAATATATTTTCTTCTTTCCTGTAAGTACAAAAGAAAGAAGAAAAGGGCCAGCACAGTTATCCATGGAGGCTAACTGCTGCTCCAATTCCCCAGACAACAAATCAGTATTACAGCTTCACATGTAACTCAGTTTTGCATGTAACCAGTGCAGATGCTTTGCCCTGGGAGAAGGATTATCCCTCCCTGGTTAACATTGACTGAAAGATTCACGTGGAATGACTGTGCACGAAGATATCTGAACAGGTTGGAGGAGACTTACTGGTCTAGGATAGAGGGCTTTGACAGACAGAGGGCCTCTGGAGCACAGGCTGCCCCTCCATCCTCTTCTGTGAGCACAAGACCTGTGCCCAGCCTGGTCATGGAAGGACAGGTTGGAAGGATGCACGTGGGAGGACACAGTCCAACATCCCACTGCAAGATCAGGTCTTCCATAGCTTGGTTCTGTTACTCCCAGTCTCTCTGTGTAACGTCTCGTACTTTGCTGCTCCCCCCCTCTACATTTAGGCAGAACTGCTAGTGTGCAGTGGTCTCTCTACGAATTGCCCATCTGTGATTACAGATCATCTACATCCCTGTTAAAAGCAGCCTCAGATGTCATTTCATTTCTTCAACTTGCACTGTGTAGAAACCTGCCACCCCACTACCCCAAATTATCCACTAGAATAAGCGAATCTGCCCTTGTGCACAGCAGCTGTGCTCTGGCCTTTGGTGAAGAGGCACACCAGGCTGGAGGTTCACAACTGACCTTGCTTCAACAGCCCTAACTGAATTAATGCACCAGCTGTGGCTGTTATCCTGATGTTGCAGCACAAGCAAACAGAAGGGAAATACTGAAGTGGCAGTGTAGGAAGAAGACAGGAGAATGGATTCCCTACCCAGTCTTGGAAGGTGAGGCAAAGCCAGGAAGATTACTACCTTTAGAAGATTCATACATATTTCTAACAAACTAGCATATACGGGAACTGTAATTAGGTATCTTGAGTTTTTCTGCTGACTTAGAAGATACAGACCAGAAGGTTGAAATTTGCATAGAGATACTTGCATTTATTCCCTTTAGAAAAGAGCTGAGATTGAATCATGGACATCTTCCGCCTGAGAACCAGTGTCGCTCGGAAGGAAATACTGAAGAATGAGATAGAAGAAGAAAAATTGTTTGCAAACATATAAACCCCATGGCTTTTATATGCAAGGTTAGAATAAAATATAAAAAGGAAACATAAGCTGTTTTTATTACATGGTCCAAACACCATGTGCCAAAATGGTCCACACAAATGAAACATTTACGGGGTGAAGACTCCCATAAAGACTCTGGTTTTATTGCTTCTGTAAACAAGTAAATACATTGTCAACTCCAAGCTCCCTAGAGTATATGTACTGGCTGTAGACAGCTATGTCTGCACAACACTGTTACAGATTTTTCTATGCCAGTGATTCAGCTAGGACAGAATTGAAAATTCCACATTTCCTCATATACTGATAAAATAAACAGCAGAAGAAAGGGATGATTTTCCTGAGTTTTTCCACCTAGATCTGCAGTAGGCTCTGGTTACAGCGTAATTTCCCACTAAGACCTGGGATGAGAGAGCTAAGAAAGTCAATTAGAAAAACTGAGATTTGTGAGATTACCTTGGAGATATCTCAATGAGACTTTATACTGTGACCTCCTTTTTCCTCTACTTCTAGGGTCTATACACCCTACTAAATTATTTAGAGTTTACATAAACTAAAAACAGTGGTTTGAGAAACAGATGCTGATGTTGTTCTTTCCTCCTTCTTTACTCCTGGCACACAGATGATGTTTCTAGTGAGACTGATACTGTGCAGCTATACTTGTGAGGCTGAATTTCTCTTGTATTTTTTTTTTCTGCCATTCCCTCATGCTGCTTTTCTGTTCAGTAAACCTTTAAAAGGCTCAACTCAACCTTTAGATTAAACATTTGCAGCAGATCACAACCTCCTTTACTAGAGCTTTGTCATCAAAGCCCTTAGTTCAACTGCCATAATTCTTTCTCCTGCACATTTACATTCCTCATATTCCTACTTCAAATGCTTCACTGCATGGACTCTGCTTTGTGACCATAGCTAGGCTATATAAATATCTCAGGCCATGCTTATTTTGTGCAGGTTTTCTGCCTCCCTGACTCTGGAGCAGTGGGAACAGCTGGGCAAGCAGAGATCACCTGTCCTGGCATGCTTTCCTGTGGGATCACCACAGCTGTGCAGCACCGTGAGACTTTGAAATACATCCTCAGCACTTTGCTTGGGCAGCACAGGGGGAATTGCTGCCTTGCACTATATGCAGTCAGACCTTTCAAACTTGTGCATGTGGACAAATTCAGCTTTTCAAAATTTCTGTGCTCCTGGGAGCTGGATTGTTTCTCCATGTGACATGGCAGCCATTTCCCACTCCGCTCTTTGTCCCCTCTTTTCATTGTGCTGATGTTACAGCGGGAAAAAAGAGAAAAAAGAGAGAGAAGACAACAATTTTTGTGTAAATAGGATGGCCTGAGAATTTGGGCAGTAATTAGGAAATCTACAAAATGCAGCAGCTGGTGGTGGGTTCTCACCTATTTCCCTTCATGTACCTTGCACATGCTCCTAAAATTCTTTAGCTGTTACTAGCATTCTTGTTGCCAGCGCCAGAGCTTCTTTGTTTCACTGTCATTCCAACTAGACCCCACTCATCCACTATCTTGGATTTGTTATGCTATCTGTTTGGAGATATGCATAGAGCCATGGCACTTCCTGTCTCCCTGAGACAGCCTGAGCTGCCAGGACAGGTATCCCTGAAGCTGCCAGGTAAGCCAAAGTACTGGAAGGTGGGAAAGCAAATGTCAGAGGGCAAACACTGGTGTTGCATGCTTGGAGAAGGAAGCTGCAGCTGCCTGGAAGACCTGTCATTGCAGAGGGAGCACTGGTGAGAAGACAGGACTCAGCAGAGCAGCATGGAAGTGGGAGGACCTGACCAGTGAACAACAGCTGTCTTGGAACAGAGATCCCTCCACACCTAGTTTGTTGAAAGCCAGTAGATCTTGCATCACTATAAATGAGTTGAATCATATGTTCAAGTGCCAAGTGATTCCTCTGTCTATTTAGTTATTAAAAAAACAAACAAACAAACAAAAAAAACCACCAAGGAAAAAAATTAGTGGATGTGAGGTACATCAGAGTAAAGTTACAGAAGTTAATCATCATCAAATGTGATGAGGACAAGCCTTTTTTACCAGTACACTGTCAGCCTTCAAAGTGTTTTGCTAACGTTTTTGACGTATGGCTCAATGCTTCCCTCTCAGATAGTTGCATCTGTCCTGCCAATAACTACAGAAATAGTAGCTGTAACAAGAAGGCTGCTTTAGATCAATGTTGATATCAATTGTATGTGGGTACGGTTTTGCATACTATCATTTTTTTCCAGTTGTGACACATGTTATTGTTTGAAGCACAGTTTTAGCAGCACATTGTGTCCTTCTGTAGTAAAGAACCCATTGTGGCAGCTTGCCACAAGTAGAGATATTTAATTTTTTTAGAATAAAGATGGCATAAGATTATAAGGGGTTTATCCAGGTTTTGGACAAAAGTAAGCTTTAGTTGAGACTGATTTTGTAAAGGTAAAAAAGACATGTAGCGATTTTTGCCTCTTCCTATAGCATCATAGATTCAATACACATTCACCTGGCTTCTTAAGAACATTATTAACTGTAATTTTTTCAGACTCATGAGATTTAATCATCCCTTTCATAATTACACCTACTCCCTTGCCTCAGGGCATTTCCAATTGAAAGTAAGCAGGATCGGACCTGAGACAAGAATGCAGGAAAAAGAGGGTGTGGAATTTACTAACAAGGAGAAAAAGGTAACAGCATTGCTCAAAGAACCAAGCTTTTCTGGAAGGATTATCAAAAAGAAAAAATAATTTAAGTCTGGGAATGCAGAACATGCCATGAGAGTGCAGGACAGAAGGAGTGCAGGACCCAGAGCTGGCTGTATTAATGAAGACAATGCTTATACAGTACTTGATCTTTTAAAAGACAAGAAGAGGGCAGGAATAAAAAAATAATTGGGGAGAAGATGGCAGAAACAGACAAAAGGGAAAAAACTGTCTCTTAGATTTCAGGTGGTGACTGTAGCAGGAAAATGACCATTGTCATTCCCTGCCCTCACCATTCTTACAGCACTACCTGAGTGACTGTACAGGTCTTGTAAGACAATACCAGGACAAAAAGTCATGCACTGGCAACCGTGGGCAAATGAGTGCTTTAAGTGCGGTGCAGGTGCCCCTCACTGTATTCTGCTCAAACTGGAGCTGAGTGCACTGGTGGCAGTGTAAGCAGACAGTAAGGGATTTCAAGATGGACTTTTGTGGCCTCTCAAGTACATGTGATGTTTCTGTCCTTGCAAGGGACGATCCTTTACATCCCCTGTGCAGGGACCAGATCCCACTTCCATCTAGTGGACAGTCTGGAAGATCTATGCTATTTTGTCTGGGCCACAGGCTCTCTTTGACTTTTCACCATTTTATAAAAAGTTCCTTAAAGTGGTGTTATCCAATTCTTCCGCATCAGTATAGTGGGTTGATCCTCGTCACCTGGGAGAAAAGCTCTCAGGTTTTTGCCTGGGTATCCAAATTTAAAAAGTTTGATTTGATGGTGTAGGTCACCATGAATGTGATGCCTTGGAACTCATATTTCATCCAGGAATGCTAAGGCAGGGTAGATAGGGATGAGAAGCTTGAATAGGTTTTAAACTTAAGCCAGGTCATTTCCAAACCTGATTCCAGTTCTACTGAAGCTAATTCAAAGTTTAGATCAACAAGTAGATCAAGGATTATTAATGACCTACAGGCTAGGTAAAAATTAACTTACAATCTTCTATGCTATTCAGTATATGTGGCCTATGTCAGGGAAACAGCACTATTTGTCAAAACTCATTCTGGAGGAAAAAGGGACTGCCTTATCACCTTGGAAATACCCAAAGCTTGGTTTAGGGCAATAAAGGTTTCTCTCATCTCTTCTACACAATTTCTCCCATCTCTTCTACACAATGATCACAGTAAATCCCAGAGAAATAGTCTAGCAACATCAACACACTTAATACAGACTGCAAGGATGAATAGGATGCTCTTTCCCAGTTTATCACAGTTGTGAGGGTTAAAATTTAACATGCTATTGCTAGGTAATGTATTTCTGAAGTCCACTTCTGTTTCAAGCATCTATACACAGATTGTGAAAACAAATAAATAATAAAAAACCCCCCAAACAAAAAAAACCCCAACAAAACAGCAAACCAACCAACCAACCAAAAGCAAATACCCAAGTCCCAGTCCATGAAGGAAACCGAATACCCAAATCTCAGTCCCTGAAGGGAGCTAATATCTCCATCTACTGCTTTTCAAACAGCCTTTTATGAATCTGACAGTTGACTTAAGGAGATCTCTATCATCTGCAATGAAAATTCCCAAGCAAAGAGCTGAATCAGCAGATGAATTAGCACCAATGCTCAGATTACTCTGGCTTGTGGGGGGAAAAAGGGAAAGGAAGGGAGGGGAGAAAGGGAGAGAGATATATCTTCAGATTTCGTCTTTACTCTTTTATTCAAATCAATCTGCGTAGCCCTCAAAACTACAGTTGCTAAAGCTGCTATCCCCTTTCATTTTGAACACTGCCATTTTAAATGCTGTTCTTTCCTTTACAGACAACCACTGCTCTTTCCAGAAATATGTGAAAGCCCAAACATGCTATGGCAAAGGAAAAGCAACTTCATGGTGGCAAGCTGCCAGTGTCAGTGACAGCAGACCTCCATCCCGGGCTCCCACAGCAGAGCTGCTGCTCTCCATTGCTGTGCCTGTATGGTGCCATCACATGTGGCCCACATAATGCTGCCTTCAGGTCTGGAGAAGCAAGCCTTTAAAATACCATACACACCCCACTTGGGAAAGCACAAATGCATAGAAACTGCAGTGCTAGGAAGGCGAAGCTGAAATATGCTATATAGAGGGAAACATCCCAAGTAAGCTGTATAGACCATGTTTATGGGTCTGAACCAGTGGGAGGGGATGTGGTACGTATGAGTCCAGCTGCCAGATTGCTACAAGCTAAAATAAACATACCAGTGTTTCAGTCTGGTGGGCTGGTACCATCTAGGGATTACAGAAAAAAAAAAAAAAAAAAAAAAAAAAGGCTGAACTGAAGTAAATAGCAATGGCAAAGGATTAATAGGTTCCATGTGGATTCCTGACCCTTCCTTCTCTGTTATGTGTCAAGATTGTCCTGAAAGTTGCTGTGGGCTTGAACACAGAGTTTAGGAGCTTCTAATTCTGCCTTCAAAATAAGACAGGAAAGTCCAAGAGGACAACGGGGGAACATGCTGGCTGGAGTAACTTGCTGAGTGTTTTGAGCATATTTATCCTGATTTCTATATTGGTGGGAGAAATAGGAACAGTGTATATTTAGCATATTGCTATCTTTAAGAGAGAAATTCTCTCTCATCAAATTTTGTGTTGATTATTAAAATTTGAAGGCTATTTACAAAAGCAAAAATCTGGAACATACTTATATTTAAAGAAATAGCTCTTGCATCCTTTCACAGCACTTCAGCTCCCAGACTGTGCTGCAGACAGCCTGTGCAAGCAAGGAGCTCAGCAGCTCTCTCAGAGAGATTTCAGGAGTACCAGAAAATAATGAAATAAAAAAAGCAATAAAGACATGTAATTTGGCCAGCATGGATGAGCTTCCAAAATCCAGGCCAGAATTAACCAAGTTCACATGATTTGTAAGAATCAAAGATAGCTCTCCCTTCTTCTCTAAATATGTTTGCTCTAAAGAGTAAGTAGCTTGCAGAGACATAATTTATGCTTCTCTGCCATAAATGAAGAGGGCAAACAGCACTTCTCACTCTGATGAACAACAGTGGTAAACATGACAAGGAGGCTGACGACTCATTTTTGCAGACCAGGAATAAGGTAGACATTGCTGGAGGAAGAGAGGCTGTCATTAGGTGAAAAATTTTGCACATATTGTGCACAGGGTGTCCCCCCATATAAGAAGTAGAGGGAGGGTCACCTGCATCCTACCACGTGTTCTGAAAAATCTGGTCAGACCTTATTTGACCTGGGCATCCAAAATGAGGGAGGATTAAAATCTCTCTCTTTGCTTTAGCTCCTTCTCTCTAAAATGGGGGTTAACATATCCTTTCTCTCCACAGGGCTGAAAAGATGTGAAGCACCAGTGCCCTTACTGTCCACCATGGTCAGAACGATCTGGTAATTCTCAACAGTCATCATGGATGCAGGAGGTAAGACGACTCACCCACTGCTAGTGAAGAGAAACTAAAATGTTAACTACTTAGTCATGGTTGCCTGTTACTGCTCTGATTGGTTCAGTTACAGCGACCATTCTCAGGAATCCTGGAAAGTCATATGATGTGCAACAGCTGAAGGAAGTCCTGGGAAAGTGTATTTTGCAAGAGAAGTTACTAAGGCTGACAGCCCTCCTCTGCATTCTAATTTCCAAGGGAACATTGTATGCAGGGATGTGGAATGCATATACAGTCCTGGGATCAGAAAGTTTTTAATGGCTAATGCATTTCCTGAAGCTGTACAAAGTGTCATCTGACATATCTATAATCTACAGGGTTCTTTTTTCCCCATAACTGGAGTGTAATTGACAAGCTACAGTCTGGTGTGCCTCTTAGGAAACATATGACTTGACTGAGAAGTATTGGGGTCTTCTATAAAATGAAGGGGGAACAGCAAATCTGTAACTATGGCAGAGGTGTTGCCATTATGGGGTTAATTAGGTATTAACAACTGAGGCACAGCATGCATTTTCTGAGGATTAATGACCATCTAGGAGAAACCCTGATTATTACTGTTTAGGACTTGTGCTTTCTCAAGGTCATTAGTTGCAGGGTTGGTTGTATGAGAGTCCAAATACCCATTGGAAGACCCCCTCCAATGCAGAAGAGTTTGTGCCTGACTCTGTGCCTTGTGGTTTGCAGCCAGCTGCTGATAAACTGATACTAGAGAGGAAGTTTCAAAAGCGTTCAGAGACCATTTTTTGAATGAGAAATAAAAGATTCACAGATCAGGTATGTTTTAATCATTTCAGTTTATAATATCCATTGCTTCAGTTGTTTTACAATAAAGGTTTTTCACTCGACCTCATAAGCAGCTATTTTAGTGGTGTCAGTCCTCAAATATGCCAGTACCATGGTATCTCAGAGTTCTGCCTGCCATACTGTCCTGGTTTTAGTTGGGACTGGGTTGGTTTCCTTCACAGTGGCTAGTATGTGGCTGTGTTTTGGATTTGTGTAGAGTATTGATAGTGCTGGTGTTTTTAGTGGTTGCTAAGGAGCGTTCGTACTGAGTCAAGTATTTTTTTGGTTTCTGGTGCTGTGCCTATGTACCCAGCTTTTTTGTCACAAGAAGCTGGGAGGGGAAATGGTCAGGATGGCTGGCCCAAACTGGGCAAGAGAATATTTCACTCCATAAAACATCCTGCTCAGTGTATGGGCTGGGTGTGGGGCCAGGGGTGGACTCTCTCTCTCTGGCTCTCAGTTGGTTGATGCGTGGTCCTCTAGTTTGTTTTCTTTTCCATTATTTTCATTACATATCTTCAGTATTTTTAGTGTTATTGGTATCATTGGTTTATTTCATTTACTTTCAATTATTAAATTATCTTAACCCATGAGTTTCGTTGTCTTTTCCTCTGAGTCTCTTCCTCCACTGGATGGTAGGTGAAGATGAGCGAGCGGCTGTATGGTACTTAGTTGCTGGTTGGGATTAAACCATGACACATACCCACCAGCAAGAGATGTTTCACAAAAAAGAGTGGGAATTGCAGGACAACCCACCTAAGAGGGGACATTTTTTTGCTTATTTATAAAATAGGAAGGTTTATATTTTTAATACTTTTATATGCACACTTTATATATTGTGTTGGTTTTGGTCAGGACAAAATTAATTTTCTTCACAGTAACTGGTATGAGGCAATGTTTTGGATTTGTGCTAAGAAGAGTACTGATAATGCTGGTGTTTTTAGTTGTTGCGAAGGAGTGTTTGTACCAATTCAAGGACTTTTTCATCTCCTGATACTGCACCTGTGTTCCCAACTTTATCACTACAAGCAGCGGGGGATGATGACACACAGTCCAGACAGCTAACCCAAACTGACCAAAGGGATCTTTCATTCCACTGAATGTCATGCTGAGTATATAAGCCGGGGTGGGCCGGAGGGGCACGTTACTTCATTAGTTAGTTACTGAGTTGGTGGGTTGGTTGGTTTTCTTGGTCACTTCCTCACTCATGGGGCTCACTCAGACAATCTTGCAATCTTGTTTTCAGGATCTTTGGCTCTACTGGGGTCACTTGCTGGAGAAGGGGACATCGACAAAGCAATTGGAAGAAGGATGCAAAACATAAGTCTCTGGAGACAACTCCTGAGCAGGGTGAACAAAAAGTATCCTTTTAAAGAAAGTGTGCCACATCAACCACAAAAATGGACCACCATGGAGAAAGGTATCCAGTACTTCAGAGAACTAGTGGTGCTGGAGATAGTTCACCAGAACCCGAATAATACATGAACACCCACTGATCCAGATAAAGTTCAGTGCACACGACCCATGTGGCAGAAGTTAATGGAGAGTGCACCATCCTCATACTCCAGTGTGCTTGTGATAATAACTTGGAGAGAGGAGGAGGCATCAACAGTAGATGAGATGATTCACTAGTTATGGGTATATGAAGAAAGTCTCTCTTCCCCCATACAGGCCTGTGTCTCAGTGGGATGGTGTCGAATGCTTTGCACAAGTCCAGATAGATGATGTCAGTTGCCTGTCCTCTATCCACCAAGGTCATGACCCTGTCATAGAAGGCCACCATATTCGTCAGGCACGATCTGCCCTTGGTGAAGCCATGTTGGCTGTCACCAATCCCCTCCTCCTTTTCCATGTGCCTTAGCATGATTTCCAGGAGGATCTGCTCCATGATCTTGCCAGGCACAGAGGTGACACTGACTGGCCTGTAGTTTCCCAGGTCCTCCTTTTTCCCTTTTTAAAGATGGGGCTTACGTTTTCCCTTTTCCAGTCAGTGGGAACTTCACCAGACAGCTACGACTTTTTGAATATGATGGATAGAGGTTTTGCAGCCCCATCCACCAGTTCTTTCAGGACCCGTGGATGTATTCCATCAGGTCCCATGGACTTGTGCACCTGCAGCTTCCTCAGGTGTTCTCGAACCTGATCCTCACTAACCATGGGTGGCTCTCCATTCTCCCAGTCCCTGCCCTTGTCTTCCCTGACTCTGGGGATATGGCTCGCACCCTTGCCAGTGAAGACCGAGGCAAAAAAAGCATTGAGCACCTTGGCTTTCTCCATATTCTGAGAAACCAGCTCTCCTGTTTCCTTCTGCAGAGGGCCCACATTTTCCCTGATCTTCTTTTTATCCCCTGTGTACCTATAGAAGCCCTTCTTGTTGGCCTTGATGTCCCTGGCCAGGTTTAATTCTGTCAGGGCTTTGGCCTTCCTAACCTGAAAGGAGCTGCTGAAGGAGGTAGTTAGTAAGGGGAATCTGTTTCTGAATGTATTTGGGTCCATGGATTCTTGTAGGGAGAAAATTCATGCAGCCAAAGTTCAATTAGTGTTCAAGCTGGCCAGTGGTTTAACCCTGGCTAGCAATTAAATACCACACAGTGGCTTGCTACCTCCCTCCTCCTCCAGTGGAGGAGGAGAATCAGAGGAAAAGACTAGAAAGCTCATGAATTGAGATAAGAATTATTTAATAATTTAAAATAAATTAATATCATAGTGATACTAATAATATTAACAATACTACTAATAACATGCAATGAAATATAAATGATGCAATTGTTCACCACTCCCTGACTGATACACAACTAGGTCCTGAGTAGCGAGAGTCATAGCAAGAGAGTGATCACAGCAGAATCTGAGTGAACCCCACAAGCAAGAGCATGACCAAAAAAGCCAACCGATCCACCAATGCACTATCATCTAATGAATGAGCTAACACACAAATAAACAAGCTAGCTAACAAACAGACCCCTCGGTCCACCCCTGGCCTCTGTACTGAGCATGACGTGATATGAAATGAGATATCCTTTGGTCAGTTTGGGTTAGCTGTTTGAACTGTGTGTCCCTCACACTGCTTGTAGTGAGAAAGTTGGGAGCACAGGTACGGTATCAGAATCTGGGAAAGACCTTGAATTGGTGCAAGCACTCCCCAGCACCAACTAAAAACCACTTTCTCAGGGCAAATCCAAACCAGAGCTTCATGCCAGCTACCGTGAAGAAAATTAACTCTGTCCTAACTAAAACCAGCACAACTGTGAAGGAAAACTTTTTTAAAAAGGATTTTTAAAAAATATGTTAACAGCAAAAGGAGGATCAGAGATAACATCAGTCCCTTACTTGACTGTCGGTCACTCCAGAAATAGGAATGTAGACAAAGCAGAGATGTTTAATGCCTTCTTCGCTGCTGTCTTTAAGACCAGTGATGGGCCCTGGGATCGCCTAAGCCCTGTGTTGGAAGACCATGATTAGTGGGACAAGAAACTCTCAGTCAACACTGAATTTGTTTGAGATTTGCTGGTCCAGCTGGATGTGCATAAATATATGGGGCTCAATGCAATTTGTCTCAAGGTGCTGAAAGAGCTAGGCAATGTTATCATGGGACCTGTCTCCATTATTTTTCAGTGGTCTTGGGAGACTGAAGAGGCCCTAGTTGACTGGAAGCTGGCAAAGGTCCCAGTTTTCAAGAAGGGAAATACAGGCCTGTCAATCTCATTTCAACACCTGGTAAAATTATGGAGAAGGTCATTCTAGGAATTATTGAAAAACACTTGAGAGACAACAGAGTCATTGGTCATGGCCAGAAGGGGTTCATGAGGTGAAAGTCCTGTTTAACTATCAATTTTCTTTTATGACAGGGTCACCTGTCTAGTTGGCCAAAAGAAGCCAGTAGATGTGGGGTTTTGTATTTCAGCAAAGCTTTTTATACTGTATCACACAGTACCCTTCTGGACAAAATGTCCAGTACACAGCTACACAGGTCCATAATACGTTGAGTGAGCAATGGGCTGACAGGTTGGGCTCAAAGGCTTACAGCTAATGGGGTCACATCAGGCTGGCAGCCAGTCACCAGGGGGGTTCTACAGGGCTCAATTTTAGAGCCAGTGCTCTTTCTTTAATGTTTTTATAAATGATCTGGATGCAGGAATTGAATGTAAATTACGTTTGCTGATGATACTAAATTAGGAGGAGCTGTGACTTCCTTAAGGGAAGAGAGGTTTACAGAGAAATCTGGATGGACTGGAGAGCTGAGCAATCACCAACTGTATGAAAATTAACAAGTGTCAGATTCTCCTGGGATGTGGTAATCCTGGTTATACATATAAACTGGGGGATGAAGGGCTGGAGAGCAGTGCCACAGAAAGAGATCTGGGGGTTTGGCTAGATGGCAAGTTGAATAGGAGTCAACAGTATGCCCTGGCAGCCAAAAGGACCAGCCATGTCCTGGGGTGCACCAAGCACAGCATGGCTTGGTGAGGGAGGTGACTGTCCCACACTACACTGGTGGTGTGGCCCCCACCTCGAGTCCTGGTTGCAGTTTTGGGCATCTCAATAGAAGGACATCAAACTATGACAGTGTGTCCAGGGGAGGGTGACCAAGATAATGAAGCGTCTCAAGGGCAAGACTTACGAGGAGCGGCTGAGGTCACTTGCTTTATTCAGCTTGGAGAAGAGAGTTTGAGTGCCATCATCACAGTCCACACATTCCACAAGGCAGGGCAGTGGAGGGGGAGGTGCTGATCTCCTCTTAAATGGAATGAGGCTTCGTCAGGGGAAATTCAGATTGGACATTAGGAGAAGGTTCTCCACTGAGAGGGTGGTTGGTCACTGTAACAGCTCCCCAGGGAAACGGTCATGGCACCAAGCCTGTCAGAGTTCAAGGAGCATCTGGTCAACACTCTGAATCATATGGTTTAGTTTTATGTAGTCCTGCAAGGAGCAGGGAGTTGGACATGATTGATCCTTATGGGTACCTTTCCCTTCCAACTTGAGATATTCTATGATTCTGTGATCTTTTAAAAGCCTTTATCTCTACAGTAGTTTGTGAAAAGCACTGCCACACATGGAGGATTTTTCATTATAAAGCTTTGCTTTGCCACTGCTAGGAGGGCATCATTTTCCTAACAGTAACAGCCACTGACTGTGCAGCATTGGCGGGTAACCTTCTCATTTGGAATCCTGAAAAAAAAAAATCATCACAGAATCATTCTTTACATTTGCTTCAAGTCAGCTTAGCGACTGCTTATGGGGTTAGAATCAGCACAATAGAATATTGTTGATATTACCATTAATTAGCAAGTGCTGTTTCAGGAAATTGCCATTTTTTATTCTCCCTGGTAGACACTGGAACCATGCTGGCAGCACAGCCACTTTCTTTTAAAGATAATTTAGCAATGCATTTGCAAACCCCTTTGTACTTAGCAATTTATTCTTTGGCACTACAAGGCAATGTATAACTTGTGTGTATTATTCTTGGAGGAAAAAGTCACTCATGAAGAGAATTTCACGAGGCTGGGAACAAGAACTCCTCCAGCTACAAAGGAGGTTTGAATATGCAGTTGCATGCAGGTGTCCTTTCAGATGTTCTTCTTCCTAGTTTACCTGAATCACAATCCCACCAAAACCAAAGCCCCTACTTACGCAAGTTAAAAGGGCAAAACTTCCTGCAGAAGACATCTGCTCTCCAGGTCCTTGTGGCTATGTGGAGACCTCCATTGCCAGGAATGGGAAGAAAAGTGGCTGCAGCATATCCCAGCTGCAGACTTCCCAAAATAAACAACCAAATCACACCTGGACCACGTGAGTAACATTTCTCCAGCTGTTCATTCAAACAAGACAAACACGCTTTCTTTTTGCCCTCCATTAGTGGGTACAAAATAATCAGTTCAACTGTTGAAAGGGCTGTAGATGTTTTCAGACAGCTGGCAGTTCTGCAGCTGCTAAGGAGAGCCACCTCCTGGTGAAATTGCCTCCTTGGCTTGAGGAAAAGGCCAGAACTTCACTGGCTTCTGGGCAGTCTTCCTCTGCCTTAGGTGATTGATTATTCCACAGGGAAGTACAACGGACACATCTATAAATGCCTGCCTGTGCAGTGCATGTACTTCCAGCACGGGGCTGTCAATGCAGACCTCCCTCCAGGTAAGTGAACTTTGGGAAATATATACACTTGCAGCCTGAGTGGCCTCTAGTGACAATCTGCTCGTCAGCTTTTTCACCAGGCCTAGTTCAAAGTCCATGCAGCACGACACAATTTTTTCCTGAGAAGCTTCCTTTTTGTCCCGTAGAAGCTTGAAAATCTGGCTTTGCTTGGGAGACAGGAGACCAAAGCCCTTGTATCACAGCTTGGCTTGACAGAAAGGAATCTGTGTGATGGTCACAAACATGGCTTTCCTAGGCTATAAGCTGTGCAGATCTCAGCAGAATGTTCTTTTCTAAAGTATTCCTAGACTAAACATAGAACACAGACACTGTTTTGCTTTAACCCCAACCTGCAGCTCAGCACCACACAACTGCTCGCTCAGTCCTGCCCAGTGGGATGGGGAGTAGGATCAGAAGGTAAAGTGAGAAAACTTGTGGGTTGAGATAATGCTGTGGTTTAGCCCCAACCAGCAACTAAGCACCAGGCAGTTGCTTACTTGCCTCCTCTGCCCCAGGTAGGATGGGGCAGAGGATCAGAAGAAAACTTGTGGGTTGAGACAAAAACATTCAATAGGTCAGCAAAGGAAGAGGAAACAATAATAATATTATTGATAAAGGAATATACAAAAAGAAGTGATGTACAATGCAACAATTGCTCATCACCCAGTGATAGATAGTCCATCTCCAAGCAGCGATGCACCCCCAGCCAACTCCTCCCAGTGTATAAGTTGAGGATGAGGTCTCATGGCATGAATTATCCCTTTGATCAGTTTGGGTCAGCTGTCCTGGCTGCGTGTCCTCCCAGCCTGTAAAGAAGAAGATGGGAGAACAGGGACAGTATGAGAAACTGAGAAAGTCCTTGGCTTAATGTAAATGTTACTTAGTAACAACTATAACATCAGTGTTATTGACATTCTTCTCAGCACAAATCCAGAACATATCCTCATACTGGCTACTATGAAGAAAGTTGACTCTATCTTAGCCAAAATCAGCACAGGTAAACATAGTTTCATAGGTAAAACAAAAGCTGAATGTGTAAGCAAAGCAAAATAAGGAATTAATTCCCCACTTCCCATCGGCAGGCATGTGTTCAACCATCCCCAGGAAAGGAGGGCTCCATCATACGTAATGGTGACTTTAAAAGACAAATGCTGTCACTCCGAGCGTCTTCTACCTTGCTCCTTTCTCCCAGGCAGAGGACAGTTTGTAAACTGAAGATCGGGGGTTTGAACCCCATCTGTGCCTTCCACCCAACATACAGAGATTTTTTTTGTTCTCTGTCATGGTTTAACCTTATCTGGCAATTAAGTACCACTCAGTCGCTCACTCATTTTCTCACCCCTCCCTCGCTGGATAAGGGTTGGAGGAAAAAAAACAAACAAGGAAAGCTCATAAAAGTTGAGATAACAACTATTTAATAATATAAATTAACATTATAGTGATGCTAATACTAACAATACTACTACTACTAAGTAAATAAAACAATAGAAAACAGAACATAAGATACAGTAGCTCACCACGCACCAACTGACGCACAGCCAGGTCCCAAAGCTGCCAACAGTCCCTGAGCCCCAGAGTGGGGAGAACACTGCCTCCCCCCCCCCCCCCCCCCCCTCCATTCCCAAACCACTAACAAAAGAACCTGCTCCCTTGCTGACAACTGTGACAAGAGCTAACAAAGAACCTTGGCCAACGTCACACCTCCCAAACCAGACATGTGCACACTCAGCCTAACCACTGAGCCCAACTTGCCATGGAATGAAACAAATTCCTCAGTCACTGTGGGCTGGCGAGCTCTGTGTAGGAGAGGAGCTCATTCCTGCCTGAAACCAGCACATTCTCCTTGAGCTGTGGAAAAGGGCTGTGTGTGGGTGAGGAAAACATGCTTGCTTTATTTAACTTTTATGTTGCAGCAAAAGCATTGCAAGATTAAAAATAGAAAACAGCACTGAAACTGAGGTGGTAAGCAACGAAGATAACACTAACAGCACACTTTCACCTGATGGCCTTGAACAAAATAGGCTTGGAATCACGATTGCTCACTTTGCACTGGAATAGTCCCATTCCTCATCTGAAAGGTACTGTGCACCTGGCTGAGGACAGACACAATCCACATGGAGAGCAGAGCTAAATGCTGCACCTAGAAAGCCATCAGGTCCTTCCCTTCACAGTCTCAGCAGACAGCAGAGCATCCTGGAGACACACACTTGTCTTCAAGAACACAGCCCATTTCTATGCCCCTATTTTGCATGGACAGTGTTTGCTTCTCACCATGGCTAGCCAGAATCATAGCTGCTTGGTGTTATATCTGTAATAGGTTGTGTTTAAATACCACAGTCAAGTCCTCAAATTGCTTCCACTTCAAGAAAGATAACCAGTAATTCAAGCCTGAAAATGTGATAAATTATGATGCAGAAAACATTTTTCCAGATTTGCAAGGAATGTAAGCAAGTTTGTAATGATATGGCTTCAATACACACAATTAGATATTTAGAATATCAGCCAGTAAAACATAGAATTTGGTTGCTTATTCTAACTACTTGTAGGATAAGCTTCGACCCAAGATGGGTTTGAAGTGTCAAACTGGAATCAATAGGCATACTGCCCTAAGCAATCTTGCACCAAACCAGCTTGAAGAAATGGCAGTGTATTTTTTGCATTTGTTAGGCCTTTCATGATATGTGCTGAGACATGCACACAAGTATCTTTAAGGCAGAGTTGTTCCTTGTAGAATAGCTTAAGGTTGCAGGGCTCCGTCCAATGCACCATTCATTAAATCTTTCCAAACTTAAGCACACAAATGTGTTTAATTCACCACAAGAGGTACAATAAAAGTCTCCCCAAATATTGGTATAAAAAATAGGATTCCTGCCCCATTGCTGCACCACAAAAGCTACTCAGCCACCAGTGACATCACAATCATCTGCACAAGCCAGTCCCCAGGTCCCTGATCACCACTGGTCTCATGCTTACAGAACACTGCTATGTACAAGGCTTCCTGAGACCTGCTGTTGCAGTGTTATTGAGAAAAATGCTATGCAATGTTCCCAAGCCATGTTGTCTGGCAGGGATGGGAGAACTTCTGTGTATGAGGGCTGCAAATACCACTGGTGCACCCAGGATGGAAAGAAACACTGCTGAGGCTGTGCAACCCCAAACCTCTTTGGTGCACCACATCTGGGCACACTGCTGTAAGCCAGCGTCCAAAGATAGGACTGCTCCTTTGTATGAGGGTTTCAGTCTTCTGTAGGTGGAGCCACTGCTTCTATGGAGCTCCACTAGTGCACTGGTTGAGCACACAGCTGTGTGCCCCCTGTACCCTAGGGCCTTGCTGGTATCAGCAAGGTATTGCTGGGCCAACATCAGTGGGAATGCTGCTGCTTGACTGGAGCACCACAGCTAAGCACTGTGCTATGGGCACATGTCCCTGATCCCTACCACTCCCGCAGCTGATTGACATGCTGCTGTGTACAAGTCTCCCTGAGCACTGCTGCCACTCCTGGGCTGGGAAAGATGCTGTATGTAAGGGTCCTAGAGGCTTACTGCTACTCCTGGGCTAAGCACAGCTTCCAGAAACATGGAGAGTATAGCCCCAGCCCTGCCACAGTGACTGTCCCTGCAGGAGGACAGCCCAGGGCCCAGAGGTTCTTTGGGTGCCTTGTAGCTGCTCTCTCTGGTTTGTATGCATAGCATATGGGGGAGTTGCAGCTCCATCACAGTCTGGCTCTACATCAGCCCATTAGAGGCAAGGGCTGCAGGAATAGGCTTAAAGAAGCACTGTGGTCTTGGGAGAGAATTTATTTTTAAAGTCTTGCCTTTTTCCAGAGTATTTTTTTCATCATGTAACAGCAGGAGAATTGAATTCCTGTGACATCCTTTTGGAAGTACTGGAGGACTTTGTGCTGGCCATGTTCAAGAACCTTACATTTAAATGATCACCTTGATTACAAAGGCACACACAACCTGTCCAAAGGTTTGCTTGAAGAAGCCAATGGCACAGTCAAGCACGCCAAGTGCATGTGCAAGCACTAGGGACCATATATGGCTCGTCTTGCCTCCAAGTGTGAGCAAGTGCATCGACCTTATCTTGCTGTCGCTCTGCTCTACTATTTCGGGGGCTGCTGTCATGGTTCCGCCATGTCCCCCGGGAACTCCCACGCAGTGCCTACACTGCTTGTCTGCAATGGCAGGAGGACGTCTTGGTCAGGCAGGGTGGACCGGGCTCCTTGTCCTGCTCGGGAAAGGAGAGTGACCCTATACGGGAGCCAGAGGTTCTTGGGAGGGGACAGCCTCCTTGGAGATCCAAAGGCAGCGCAAAGCAGATGGGGTATGGGATGGAGGAAACAAGTGGAGAGCGGCCCTGCGTGGGAACGGGGTGCCGCAGCCTCGCAGCCCCCTGCTTGGGGACCCCAGCGCGGAGAGCGAGGACCACGCCCTGAGCCCCGGGCAACATAGGGTGATGCCGTGGCAGCGGTGTGACATGGGGCGCGGCAGGGGATGGGCCAGAAAGGGACCTCTAGAGCTTGCGGCTGCTGGGCTCCGCCTGGGAGGATGATCCTGGCGGGCACTGCGATGGGAAACCCTCTTGGATCATCCACGGGCCCCAGGGTGTCGGGGGTGGCCGAGGGCTGGATATGAAGGGTTTGAGGGAGCGGGAGAGTGACCCGGGGGTGCGGGGGGGGAATCTGGGGCAGGCACGGGCGCTCCCCCTAGGCCGGAGCCAGTCCGAGACAGCTGCCTCCCCTATCTCCGCCCCACATCAACCCGGCGCTCGGTGACGCTTGAAGCAGTGCAAATCACCATTGGCGAACGGGCCGTGGCACGGCCAATGGCAACGTGGGGAGGGCGGGGGCAGGGGCATCAGGATGATGCGGGTCAGCTGGGCTTGCTGTGCCGGGCGGCGGGGCCGGGGATCTGCCTGGCCATGTCAGATACGGTACGGGTTGCCATTGGCGGGACCCTGGGACGCAGTAAGACCCAGGGCCGCACCTTGGGCTGCTGCTAGAGGTCCTGCGCCGGGTGTCCAGTCATGAGTGCGTGGTTTCTGGGCCTCCATCTCGCCCTTGGGCCATGGGGTAGGGGCATGGGGATGTGTGGGGAGGAGGAAGGGACCCTTGGGGACAGAGGAGGGACTAGTAGGGCTGGGGAAGGGGAACAGGCAGTTTGGGATGAGGAAGAGGGGCAGTGCCAGGGCTGGGGATATGTGTGGAGAGGGAGGGACGTTGGGGATGGGGGAATGGGACAGCAATGGGGTAGGGACACAAGGAGAATGGGTGAGAGTGAGCAGCTGGATGGGCAGGTAAGTGGGAACCCCTTGCCCATGTAGTCACACAGAAGGACAGGAAGGCTGGCACCTTGGCCTGTGGCCAAATATGCTGGGGCAATTTGGTTGTGAGCAAGGCCATTCCCCTGGCTACAGGTGGGGTGCCCCATGGCCTCAGTGCTACCCTGACACCTGGGGTGGTGCAGGTGACCCAACCTTTCTTTTCTACCCCCGGTTCAGGCGGCTGTGCCACCTGGCCGTGATCTGCATCCACTGTCCCTGATGGGAATGTAGTTTGCTGCCACTTGTGCCCAGAGTGCCCGGGTCTGCATGGCAGACATCTCTGTCCCCCTCTGTGCTGCTGCCCCCAACACTGAACTGGGCAGGTTTGCCCCAGTGTGGCGGTATTTCCCACAGGGGAGGTGAACCCTCTTCCCACAGACAGTCACGTGCCTGGGCTCCCCATGCCCCCAGCTGTGCTGGCCCTGCACCTGTTGTCACCATCCCCTGGTCCCAGGGTCAGGGATCTAGTGCAGAGGTGCTTATGTGCCCTCCCAAAGGGTGGATGGAGGGGAAGATGGTCCTCCCTCACCCTGTCACATTGCTGTCCCAGCCTGCATTGGCACTGGCTGAGTCCTGTTTCATGTGGAGCCCAGTGCCCCCCAGGACTAGAGGTTGGGGCCAGAGACACCCCACTGGTGTTGGGGGCTGTCCTGTGTTTCACCCTGGGATGAGCAGTGTGGGCATGCCTCTGCAATGCACTTGTGCTCTTCCCATATGTCTTGAGGTGGGGAGGAGCCACATGATGCCATGTGCTTGTGGGCGCTGGGCATGGCACACAAGGAGTTACCACATGTGTGGAGGTGTTCATGGTTTATTATCAGGGAGATGTGGGGGGCCAGTGTGGCCCTGGGGTATCCTTGGTGGTGTGTGTCCCATGCTCTCAGCTCCTGCAGGAGAGGAGGTGAGTGAGACTGGACAAGGGCAGGCAGCCCTGGCCAGGCAGCTCCCACCCGCCATGGTCTGGAGCCAATGGGGTTGGTGCAGCTGGTTGAGGAGGAGAACTCACCTGCGCCTGTAGCACCAGATGGCCCCAGCAAGGGCTGCAGCCATGATCAGCAGCACTGTGATCGTGAATCCAACACTGCGAGCTACCTTGGAGCTGTCTGGAGGAAAGAAGAGAGAGAGGGATTGCAGGCACACAGGAGGACATGGCTGGACCTGCTGCTGGAGCATAACCCACCATCCTCCAGGCATCTGCATGGGGCCAGAGGCCTCTGCTTCCACCCTACATCCCATCCTCATGGCTGGCACCTTACCCCATGGGACGAGGAGGCTGCGGGTGCCCAGGCTGCGGTGGCGCACACGGCAGGCGTAGCTGTGCCCATCACGGGGGGCCACGGCCAGGACACTGCGGAGCTGGTAGGTGAGGTCAGCATTGGGCAGGATGGCGCTGGTGTTGAGC
This sequence comes from Rhynochetos jubatus, assembly GCA_027574665.1. Classification (NCBI taxonomy): domain Eukaryota; kingdom Metazoa; phylum Chordata; class Aves; order Eurypygiformes; family Rhynochetidae; genus Rhynochetos; species Rhynochetos jubatus. The sequence goes on from CM050658.1 coordinate 25,034,759, forward strand.
AACAGGCCTGGCGGCACCTCCTGGCCATCCCGCAGCCAGGCCACGCTGATGGGCCGCGGGTAAAAGCCGGTGACATGGCAAACCAGCAGGATCTGGGCTGGGCTGGGTGTGCGGGCAAAGACTGTGGCCATGGGAAGCTCTGGGGGGTGAAATCAAAAGGGGTGAGGAGAGCTCTAGTGGGGTACCGCTTGGCCCTAGTATGTGGGAGGCTTTGGGGTGGCCGTGCCAGGGTTGGGATGTTCTCACCTTGTCTCTCCAGATCTGCCCTCCCATTCTCAATGAATTTCTTCATGTGGTCAACACAGGTGACATTGAGAAGGTATTGCAGCGTCGCAGAGAAGCCAGTGAAGGTGTTGAATTGCCTCTCAACTTGCACCGCTAGCTCACCCTTCTGCCTCCTCTCCCACTGGCTGTTGTCCACATTGAAGCTGAGGAAGTTGTGGGCGTTGTAGGCGAGATGGTAGAATTTGATATAGGAGCCATTGGGGTACAAGTCACAGCCAGTTGCACACTGGAACACAAAGGGGTCTGGGGGGGGATGATACGCATCATGAATGCAGCTTGAGCTGGAGCCTGAAATTGCAGCCTGGCATCCACTTCTTTGGGTACAGCCATTTCTCCTTCCCTCTACACCCCAATTCATTCTCCCCAGGGAGAAAACTCAAAAGGCCAAAGCTTAATTGGAGTTGAAACTGGCCAATGTTGTGTCAGACAAGAAAGGCTTTTTTAGGTATGTTAATAGCAAGAGAAAGTCTAAAGAAAACATTGGACCAATACTTGTTGAACATGATCACCTGACTAATAAGGATGAAGAAAAACTGGAGGCATTCAATGCTTTTTTTTGCCTTAGTCTTTACTCATACTAATAGTCCTTGGGCTGCCCAGTCCTCTGTGTCAGAGGATCACAGCTGTGGGAATGGTAACTTTTGATTTGTGGACACTGAAATTGTCAGGGACCAGCTGTTCACAAGTCCATGAGGCCTGGTGGGATTCATCCCAGAATACTGAAGGCACTGTTACAGTAAGACACCACTTGATCTTCTACCAAAGTTCTTGGGAGACTGGGAATGTCCCTGCTGACTGGAAACTAGCCAACATTATTGCCATTTACAAGAAGGGTGTGGGGGAAGACCCTGTGAGTCTAACCTCAGTATCTGGAAAAATTATGAAGATCATACTGGGTGCTATTGTAAGGCACGTGCAATCATCAGGCACAGTGAACATGTGTTCACATAGGGAAAATCCTGTAACTAATTTGATACCCTTCTACGATAAGGTCACCTGCTTAGTGGGTGAGAGAAAAGCAGTGGATGTAGTTTTTCTTTTACTAAGGCTTTTGATACTGTCCCTCACAACATCCTTCTGGACAAGTTGCCTAACTGTGGGATGAGTGGGTTCATGGGGTGCTGGGTGAAGAACTCTCAGAAAGGCAGAGCTCAAAGCATTGTTGTCACCTCAGGGCTCAACCCTAAGGCCAGTCCTGTTCAGTATTCTGATCAATGATCTAGATGCCAGATTTGAATGCACCATTAGCAAATTTGCTGATGATACCAAACTGGGAGGTGCTGTTGACTCTCATGAGGGCCAAGAGGCCTTGCAGCAGGATCTGGATAGACTGGAGCATTGGGAAGTCTTCAATGGCATGAAATTTAACAATAACAAATGCCAAATTCAGCACCTGGGATGGGGTAACACCAAACACAAGTTTCAACTGGGAGAGGAGTGTCTAGAGAGCAGCCCTGCAGAAAGGGATCTGGGGGTGCTGGTTGGAAGCAATCTCACTAGGATCCAGCAGTGTGCCCTGGCAGCCAGGAGGGTAAACCATAGCCAGGGGGGCATCAAACACAATATGGCCAGCCAGGCAGGAGAGGGGACTGTCCCCCTGCATTCAGTGTTGGCATGGCCTCACCTGGAGTACTGTGTGCAGTTCTGAGCCCCACCATTTAAAAAGGATGTGAAGGTCCTCAGTGCATCCAGAGGAGGGCAAGAAAGGGGAGATGGGGCTGGAAGGCATGTCTTCTGGGGACTGGCAGAGAACACTGAACTTCTCTCATTTGGAGAAAAGGAGGCTGAAGGGATACCTTACTGCTTTTTGCAGCTTCCTGAGGAGAGCATGTGGATAGGGAGGTGCTGATCTCCCAGGGATAGGACGTCTGGGAATGGCTCAAAGCTGCATCAAAGGAGGTTCAGATTTGACATTAGGAACCCTTGCAGAGGTGGTCGATGTCCCAAGCCTATCAGTGCTTAAGAGGCATTTGGACAATGCCTTTAATAACACATTTTAACTTTTGGTGAGTCCTGAATTGGTCAAGCAGTTGGACCAGATGATGATTGTAGGTCCCTCTCAACTAGTCTAGTCTAGTCTAGTCTAGTCCCTTCCTGTTCCTCCATGTCACTGCTCTGCTTTACACCAGGTGGAATCTCTGTGGGTAAGAAACCTGTCCTGAGCCCTGTAGCTCATTGTCCTCAAGCTGCTCCTGCCCACAGCAGGGTTGGGAGACATGGCAAAGTGGAAAGCACTGTTTTGGGGTAGTGACAGGACATGGGATGTGGGCAAGTAGGACAGTGGCACTCTGCCTGTTGCCCTGTCCTTGGGTCACCAGTGCTGCATCAGTGTGAGGGGCCAGGTGCTTCCTCTGTGTGTCCTGTCCCACAGACATGAGTGGAGTGGCCCCTTTGACCTTCTGCTTTACTTCTCTGGTAGAATTTTTGGGGGCTGGTGTGAGGGTCTAAGTGGAGCTAAATGCAGACAAGGTTTGTGCTGGGGATCAAGATGGCCCCCTGTGACCTATGCACAGGACAGGGTAGTTTGGGGTCTTGCTGGTGTGGGATGAGGCCCATTTCCTGCCCTCCTGCTAGCCCCAGTTTGAGAAAGCTGTTTGTTGTTAGTTTTGAGCTCCTCACAGCTCCCTGCCTTGGGCGAGAAGGTGCTGAGCACCTGGTACTCACAGGGTGTCTGGTACAGCCTGGCATCATCAGACAGGGATAGGATGAAGTTGTGTACGTAGACCCTGAAGAGATTTTGCAGATTCTCCCACTCTGCTGCAGGCAGGGATGGGTAGACCCATGGTTGGAGGTAGAGGATGTTCCAGGTGTGTTTCTGCAGAGTAGCAAAGACGATGTCCCCCAGGGTGGCCCAGCCTGAAATGTCCACAAAGTTGGTGTTGTGGAAGATGAAGGTTTGGAAAAGGTGGAGTTTCCAAGAGCCTGTGGGGAGAGTGGAGAGAGGAAGCAACATTGGGATATATGAGGATGAAATAGGTGAGGGGACTGCTAGCTCCAGGGATAGTGGGTGGTCTGGGGAGGAAGGATGGCTTGCGGTGTCTCCAGGGACAGGTAGGGTGAAATGGGGCAGACAGACAGGGTGGGGGAAATCCTCTGGTTTCACTCAGTTTGCAGTTGCGTTTCTTGGCCTCACTGAGCCTCTCCCTGCTTCTCCTCTAATTTCATTTATTTAGCGATCCACCCCCCCAATGTGACTTTCTGGGATTTGTCACTTAGCCGTGTGGAAGGGATGACAGGGGGACGCTGCAGTACTGGTTTGGGGTAATGCTTCCCCTGGCAAGGTGTACCCATGCCAGGGCCCGGATCCACTGGAGACCTGCACAGAGTGCAGGGGCTGGCGGGGCTGGGGAGAAAGAGATTTAGGGCCTCCTGGGAAGTGCTTGAGACTGAACCCTAATAAGGCAGAAGACTGAGTTTGATGCTGCAGCGCTGAGTGAGGCTCCAGTAGTGAGCAGGGCAGAGTGAAGCCTGTTGTAGAGCAGTGGGACCCACCCTGGCCAGGGCATAGAGAGCGCCTGCCCCTGGAATGGGAAACACAATTTGTGGATACAGGTGAAGGCTCATTGTAGCTGCAGGAAGAAACTTCAAATGTTGTTTCACAGGGGGAGAATGCAGAGGGTCCAGAAACCCTTCGACTGCAAGAGAAATGATCCTGCAGGCTGAGGGTGGTGCCCAGGACCTGCTCAAGGAGTTGGAGCACAATGCAGGGCTGTTACGCTGGCAGGGGCTAAGAACCCCTGCTGTCTGCAGGCTCACTGCAGGAGGAAGGTATCTTTGGGGGCACCCCAGCACCCCATGCCTTGCTGATGGACCCCTTGCCTCTTGACTGCTCAGGCATCAGAACCATAGTGCCAGTGGTGCTGGGCTGGGCAGGATGGTGTGGGGCAGGGAACCCCTAGCAGGTGGGCAGGGATGGGGCACCTTTGGGTGCTGTGGGATGAGTGGCCCCTTGGTGATGGGATTAGTGGCCTGTCTGTGCCCACCCCCTACCACCTCTGTGGGGTCCCGTAGTGCAGGGATGGGAGCAGATGGGGGTGAGCCAGGGCTCCTACTTACCCTCTGGATCTGCTCGTGTCCTAGGGAGGAGGAGGAGAAGGAAGAGGAAGAGGATGCGAGGGGGCAGCATGGGGCCAGCAGCAGATGTGCAGGCGCGGTGTAGCAGGAGGAGGAAGGGGCCACAAGAGCCGTGACTGCACACTTCTCCCCAGGGCTGCTCTGCCTGGGCAGCTCTGCCGGTACCAGTGTCATGGGACTGCCCTGGTAGCCAATGAGGTTGGTGCTGCGGTTTTGAGGAGGGTCTGGCCAGGTGTGTTCCCCAGAGGGAAGTGGGGTGTCTGGCGGAGGGCTGGGCTGCAAATACCAGGGGAATTTGTGTGGGTCTAGTCATCCCTCCTGGCTGCAGCAACATCCGGTGCGCTGGGTTTGGGTGGTGGAGTTTATTAGAGAGGGAAGGGACACAAAGCCCTGTGAGAAGCTGCTAGAAGCTTCCCCAGCTCCAAGCCTCTGTCACATGCTGAGCCCATTGACGTCTCTGTGATTAACATATTTAAAAGGAGATGACAAAGAAAACATGCAGTGGTGTGAGGGATGGGATGTGAGACCACAAGACACACACCAAAAGTCAGTGAAGAAAGGCCAGGAGGAGGTGCCTGGAGCAGAGGTTCCCCTGCAGCCCAGGTTCCCCTGCAGCCCATGGTGAGAGGGCAGGCTGTCCCCCTGCAGCCATAGAGGGGGAGAGAGGAGCAGACATTCGCCCATGGTCTGTGGGGTGTCCCACGCCAAAGCAGGCAGCTGTGCCCAAAGAAGCCCGTGACTGCGCGGGAAGCCTGTGCTGCAGCAGGGTGCTCCTGAAGGACCGCGTGCCCACAGAAGGGACCGGCGCTGGAGCAAATAGTGAAGAAAACTGCAGCCTGTGGGAATGACTCATGCCAGGGAGGTTCATGGAGGACTGTCTCCCATGGGAGGCACCCCACACTGGAGCAGGGGCAGAGTGTGAGGAGTCCTCCCCTGAGGAGGAAGGAGATGCAGGGGCAACTTGTGATGAACTGACTACAACCCCCATTCCCCATTATGCTGTGCTGCTTGGAAGGAGGAGGTAGAGAAGTCAAGAGCCTGGAAGAAGGAAGAGGTGGGAGAAGTTTGTTTTTAGATTTGTTCTTATTTCCCATTTTCCTAGTCTGATTTTAGTTGTCAATAAATGAATTTTTCCTCAAGCTGAGTCTGTTTTGCCTGTGATGGTAATTTCTGAGTGATCTCTCTGTCCTTATCTCGACCCATGAGCCTTTTGTCATATTTTCTCCCCCTTGTCCAGTTGAGGAAGGGGAGTGATAGAGCGACTTGGTGGGCACCTGGTATCTAGCCAAGGTCAGCCTACCACACCACCCTTCTTGGGGTCATGTCTCTCAGAGTCCCCCAGAGATTCAGTGTGGCTATTTCATGGCTGTCAGGCATATTGGGAGCATGACTGTCCCCCATCCCTCTAGCTTTTGCAGGGGCAGGAGTCAGGAGAGGAGTCCTGACCGAAACCCATCCTGGATGGAGGGTGAGAGCAGCGCTGGAGCTGGAGCAGCTTTACACCTGCTTGAAACTCCTCCTTGCATCATGGGATTGGAGATGTCACTGGGGTCCTCCCTCCCCCTTCTCTCCCCAGCAAAACAGCTTGGATCCCTCCATCGCTCCCTGCTTTATGGCCTGCTTCATCCCCCATCCCACTCAGCAGACCCATGCTGGTCTGGCCCCAGGTTGTCACTGCCCTTCTGTCAGGGACAGAGACTGGCCATATAGATGTCAAGGTGTGGGAGAGGTTGGAAGAGGAATTGCTTCTGACGTCCCAGGGGAGATCGGCCAGTGTCCAGAAAAAGGGAGTCTTCTTACTGCAATGTGGAGTCTCTGTGGCGGAGTGGGGGGTTTCCTGGGTAAGAGAGTGAGAGCCATAGGAGACATGAAAGTTTGTAGCTCTTTAATGTGGTGGTTTTCCAGAGCAAACACCTGTCAGTGCTGATGGGTCAGGGATGGGACATGAGATGAGAAGGGAGAACTGGAGGTGAGGGAGCTTGTTGCTGGGCAGCCAGCCAGGCTTCAAATGATGAACTCCCATGTCTCTCATGTAGCCTCGTCACCTTTCCTGCAAGGGGGGCCACCTTGAGCCATACTTGGGAGTTCATCCCTGTTTCTGCTGCAACCCCTGGCCCAACCCATCTGCCCATAAACCTGAGAACAGATGGTGGGAAGGAAACCTCACCTGCGCTTCCACCACCAAACTCCTCCAGCAGAGGCTGTGGCCACAAGAAGCAGCACTGCAATGGCGGTGCCAATGGTTGGAATGGCACTGCGGTTTTCTGGAACAGGGAGAGAAGAAGGTAGCAGTAAGTGTGGCAGCACCAGGCAGGAGCTGCCCCTGCAGGGCCAATGGCTGCTATGTGCATGCTGTGCACAACCCCATGGGTGGCACCTTACCCCATGGGATGAGGAGGCTGCGGGTGCCCAGGCTGCAGTGGCGCACACGGCAGGCGTAGCTGTGCCTGTCATGGGGGGCCACGGTCAGGATGCTGTGGAGCTGGTAGGTGAGGTCAGCATTGGGCAGGATGGTGCTAGTGTTGAACAATGGGCCTGGCGGCACCTCCTGGCCATCCCACAGCCAGGCCACGCTGATGGGCCGCGGGTAAAAGCCGGTGACATGGCAAACCAGCAGGATCTGGGCTGGGCTGGGTGTGCGGGCAAAGACTGTGGCCGTGGGAAGCTCTGGGGGGTGAAATCAAAGGGGGTGAGGAGAGCTCTAGTGGGGTACCGCTTGGCCCTAGTATGTGGGAGGCTTTGGGGTGGCTGTGCCAGGGTTGGGATGTTCTCACCTTGTCTCTCCAGATCTGTCCTCCCATACCTGCAGAGGGCTAGGATGTGGCTCTGGCAGGAGATGGAGAGGAGGTGCTTCAGCAGCCCTGTGATGGCCTTCATGCTGGTGAGGGACTTGCTGATCACCTCTGCTAGCTGCGATGGCTGCTGCGGCTCCCCGCGGTCCCTCTCAATCTTGAAAGCTGTAAGGTGTCTGCCATCCTTCCCAACATCCAAGAAGCCCCAGCTTGTTCTATTGGGGTGCAGCACACAGCCCGCACGGATCTGGACCACCAATGGGTCTACCATGGTGAGAGGTCCCATGAGTGTGTGGGACATGGGTGGCACAAGGTGGCATATAGCAAGGAGGCACGTGTGCAGGGGTGTGATGGGCAGCGGGGTGCAGTGGGCAGCAGGGCATGTGACCGTGCTTCAGGATTCCCTGGGACACCCAAGAGGCCCTCAGTCCCGTTTGAAGACTGGATTGGATGTGTGGTGAGTTAGCATGGGGTGGTTGCTCAAACAATGTTGTCCTCCAACTTTTTCTTTCCCTGATCTGTGCTGTGTGGGTCCTGCAGCCCTGGTAAATTTGGTGGCAGCTCCCCAGTGTGCAGAGATGTTCCCTCATGCCCTATCACAAACTGACAGAATCACTAAGGTTGGGAAAGACCTATAAGACCATCCAGTCCAACCATCAACCCAGAACTACCGTATCCACTAGACCATGTTTTCAAGTGCCACATCTACACGTTCCTTGAACGCCTCCAGGGATGGTGACTCCACCACTTGCCTGGGCAGCCTGCTCCAGTGCCTGACCACTCTTTCAGTGAAGAAGTTTTTCCTAATATCTAATCTAAACCTCCCCTGATGCAACTTGAGGCCATTTCCTCTTGTCTGTCACCAGTTACCCAGGAGAACAGACCAGCACCTGCCTCCCTACAACCTCCTTTCAGGGAGCTGTAGAGAGCAACTAAGTCTCCCCTCAGCCTCCTCTTCAGGCTAAACACCCCTAGCTCACTCAGCTGCTCCTCATAAGACTTGTTCTTCAGACCCTTCCCCAGCTTTGTCACCCTTCTCTGGACACACTCCAGCATCTCTATGTCCATCTTAGAGTGAGGGGCCCAAAACTGAACACACTACTCAAGGTGCGGCCTCACTAGTGCCAAGTACAGGTGCACAATCACTTCCCTACTCCTACTGAACACACGATTCCTGATACAGGCCAGGATGATGGTGGCCTTCTTGGACACCTGGGCACACTGCGGACTCATTCAGCTGCTGTCAACCAACACCATCAGGTCTTTTTCTGCCTGGCTGCTTTCCAGCCACTCATCTCCAAGCCTGTAGCTCTGCCTGGAGTTGTTGTGACCGAAATGCGGGAGCCGGCACTTGGGCCTTGCTAAACCTCACACAGTTGACCTCAACCCACCAATCCAGCCTGTCCAGGTCCCTCTGCAGGGCTCTCCTATCCTGGAGCAGATCAACACTTTCACCCAACTTTGTGTCGTCTGCAAACTGACTGAGGGAGCACTCAATCCCCTCATCCACATCATTGATAAACATGTTATACAAGACCAGCCCCAAGACTGAGCCCAGGGGGACAGCACTTGTGACTGGCCACCAACCAGACTTCACTCTGTTTACCACAACCCTCTGTGCTCTGCCCTCCAGACAGTTTTTAACCCAGCGAAGAGTCCATCTGTCTAAGCCATGAGCTGCCATCTTCTTTAGGAGATGCTGTGGGAGACCGTGTCAAAGGCTTCACTAAAGTCCAGGTAGACACAATCTACACCTTTTCCCTCATCCACTGGGCGGGTCACCCAGTCATAGAAAGAGATCAGGTTGGTCAAGCAGGACCTGCTCTTCGTGAACCCATGCTGGCTGGGCCTGATCCCCTGGTTGTCTTGTACCTGCCATGTGAGCTCACTCAAGATGAACCACTCCATGATCTTCCCCACATGTCAGGAGCCCTCTCCTCCCCTGTTAGCCAAGTGTCCTGGCAGTTGCATCTTTTCCCATTATTCAGGAGTTGTTGTACCCTATGAAGACCCCACAAATGCCACCCCGGTGGGGAGGAGGGCACAGCCAGAACTCAGGGAAAGGGGCTGGGACTCTGGGTGGGGTTGTCCCCATACTCACAGGCCAGTTGCTCCTTCTTGGCCATTTCATGCACATATCGGACCAAATTGCGCAGAAAGAGTTTGGAGTGGGACATGATCTTCTCTGTGTCACTCTCGGCTGTGGCATTGTGGGCCCAGGGCCAGTGGAGGTGCATATTCCAGTTGGCAGGATCCAGTGCAAAGATGGGCATGTCCCCCAGGAGACCCACACCGGACACCTCAGCACAGCTGATGTTGGTGAAGAGGCTGGTCATGAGCAGCTGGAAAACCTGCAGCTCTGCTGGGAAAGAGGGTGGGGATGAGAAGGGCTGCAGGAAAGAGGAGATTGGGGGGGGGGGGTGTGTGTGGGGGTGTGTGTCTGGAGGGGATTCAGGCTATGATATAAGGAAGATATTTTTCAAACTGAGGGTGGTGAAACACTGGACCAGATTGTCCAGAGAGGTGAGAGATGCCCCATCCCTGGAAACATTCCAGGTCAGGCTGGATGGGGCTCTGAGTAATCTGATCTAGTTGAAGGTGTCCCCAGTCACTGCAGAGGGTTGGAATAGATGACCTTCAAAGGTTCCTTCCAACCCAAACCATTGGTTTGGGTCAGATTCTGATCTAAAGGTCAGATTCTCTTCAGTCTGTTCAGGGTTGCAGTCTGAACCTCCTCTGCCTCTGCTGCCCTTTTTCCTTCCTTATTTTACTTTACAGGAGGTGTTTCTCTCCCATACAGGTTTTCAGTCATCTTATGCCCTCCCCACCTCCCACATGCCCAGTGCCTGCTGTCTAGCTGTGTGGAGCAGATGGTGGGGGTACCTCAGTACTTGCACCCCAGAAGCAGCACCCATGCCAGGACCTATATCTGCCAGAGACCTGCACATGGCACAGAGGACATGGAGGAGGGAAAAGGGCATTTCATCCAGGTTTGGGAACTTATGGGCATCAGGAGCTCAAGGAGACCATATCATTACAGGGGCAGGAGAATAGCCCAGACCAGAGATCAGTCCCGCATTCCCATGTCTGCTGCTGCTGCCCTCAGAAATATGAGGTCTCACGGGGTTGTGGTGAAATGCTCTGTGTGTTGGCAGACCCCAGAACACCCTCCCACAGGTGCAGCTCCCCAACGAACACAGAGCTGCTGGAATGGGTCCACAGCACCACATGGGTCTGAGACCCTCCTGGCACCCACGGGTTCCCTGCACAAGGAAATCACCTTTGGGAGAAACCCCAACACCCCAGGCCTGGCTGGGGACTCCTGGCCTCAATCCTGCTTAGGTGCCAGAGCCCCTGTGCTGGAGCCAGTGGGCATGAAGCCCCAAGCTGGAGACTAGAACAGAGAGGGTGGGCAGGGCCAAGGCACCTTTGGGTGCTGCATGGTGGGTGGTGGCCCTTTGATGCTGGGGATCAACTCCCCCTGCTCCACGTGGGAAACAGTGTCCTGGCTGTGCCTCCCAAGGAACCTGTGGAGTCCTCCAACAGGGGATTGAAAACAGTTGGGTGAACCAGGGCTCCCACTTACCCTCTGTGTCTGCCCACTTTCCAGGGAGTAGGAGGGGAAGAAGGAAGAAGCGGTGAGGAGGCTGCATGGTGCATGCAGCAAGGTCAAAGCAGCAGCAGCAGTGACTGTGAGAGGAGGAAGAACCCTCAGGGTCCCACTCTTCAACCCAGCTCAGCTGTCACAGCTGTAGCTCTCTGACAATGGGAGCAGTGGGGCCATGTTGGGGAGGAGCCCAGAGGTACTGAGCTGGGGGCTGGGGATGTGTGGGAGAGAGAAAAGCTGAAATAAGGTCTTGAGCATGAAGTGCCGCAACAGGATAGGGCTGGGGAGAGTCCGGGCAGGAAAAGGGAAGCTCAGGAAATGGCACTAGGAGAAAATGGATGCTCCAGGTCGTGAGCTGGGTCCCTCTGAATCACCGTCCCCACTGATGGTACCTCACCCCTATCCCTCTTCCTGTGGGGAGCTCCAAAGGAGGTTTTGATGGCTTTTCAGTTTCAGCCTTGACTGGAGAAAGATGGCTGACATCCTCTCAGCTCCTGCATGGGGAGAAGGGATGCTTTAGGTCCCACCCAGCACCTCCAGCCTAGGCTCATCCAGCACTGCCTGCCTAGCCCTGGGGATGGGACTCCCCAAGGAGGAGGTGAAGGGCAGTTCCCTGCCAGCCCATGTCTTTGGGAACTGTGCTGGGAGCTCCAAGTCTTGCATAAACATCTCCAAGAGAGGGACTGGGCTGCAGCCTGGAACTTCCCTTTCCTTCCCACTATTTCTGTTGGGGAACCCTGTCCCCCTCCCCAAATGCCGCCTGGATGTGGCAACAGGAATGGTAGGGCCATCTCCCTGCTCTGTCCCCACTGTCACTGATGTCCATCACTGGAGGGACAATGGGGTGACCAGAGCTTCCCTCACCCCCACAATGTCCCCTACCCACTGCTCCTCCCCAGCTGTCCCCTGGCGCCTCCTCTCACCCTGTAGTTTCTCTTCCCCTTTCCTGGGGGTGCCTGCATTGGGAACAAAGGCAGAACTGAAACCACAGTTGAGGGGAAGTTTGGGGGGGTGTGCCCCCAAGATCCTCCAAACACTGAACCTCTTCCCTTCCATGGAACTGTCCCATGGAGAAGTAGGGATGCTGTGGTGGCCTGGAGGGCCCAGAAATGGCACCAACTTCCCCAGCAACTCACCTTGGCATCACGCAGCGGATGTCCAGACATGCTGCCACAAAGTCCACCAGTGCTGTGGTCAGGGGAGAGCGTTTGGCTGGTGGGATGGCAAAGTGCAGCCATGGGGTGGCTGGTGAGGGAAGGGGCAGGGTGAGTTTAGTCCATACAGTTCTATGAGGTGACCATTTGTCCTTACAGTCCCCCCTGAGGTGACTGTTGGTCACTTCTTGCTGAGCAGCTGATAGGCCATTATTAGGCCTCTGGTTTGTGTAGGTGCCTGTGGTATGACTGGTGGCTGAGTAGCTGATAGGGCAGGTCCAGGCACCTGGGTTGTGTGTGGGCATGGAATGTGTTCAGACCACTCTGAATTTTCTCCAATGTCTCCCTCTGTTGCAGTAGACCAGAAATTTTGCTTTAGGTCTTCCTCACCTCTATTGAATGTACTTGTTCTCATGTTTTTGTTATTTTTCTGCACTTGCTTGCTTGCTGTAGCAGAGGTTGCAACTCCTTGATATTGTCACTTCCTTTGGTCAGCAAATGACCAAAAGGGGTGGGGGGCTGTTTGTCCACACACACCATTGGTCTTTACAGTCCCCTCAGGTGACCATTGATCCTCTGAGTCCCCTAAGCTGACTGTTGGTCCTTGGAGTCACCACCAGGTTACCACTGGTCCTCACAGTTCCCTCAGGTGACACTGATTCTTACAATCCTCGCAGGTGTCCACTGGTCTTTGCTTCCCCCCCAAGTGACTGTAGGACTTCGCAGTTCCACCTGATATGACCATTGGTCCTCGCAGACCCTGCAGGTATCATTGGTCCTTGCAGTCCCTTCAGGTGACTATTGGTCCTTGCAGTACCCCCTCAGGTGAGGGCTGTAATCCCCCTGACCACAGAGCACACCTGGGGGAGTTGGAGTGGAGTGGGTGGGCAGAGCTGCAGTGCCTCTGGGTGCTGCACTGGGTGTTTGGGCATCAGCACCCGCTGGGCTGAGCCAAAATGCCTGAAGAGACCTCTCGAAACATCTGGGCATTCATGTGTATATTATTGTAGGGTCTCTTGGGGGCTGTGAACTAACACTTGCAGACACCTCCCTGGTACTGGGTGTTTGGGTGTGTGTTATTGTAGGGTCTCTTGAGAGGCCATGCACACAACCATCTTTTCTTTCCCAGTTTGTTCACCATCTGCACCTGCTCTCCAGCTTTGGTGGGTGAGTTTCACCTGCCCCATCCTGTGAGTGCTGCAGGGTATTTCACTATGTTGGGGAGATGAATTGCCACATGTGCCCTGCTGCTGCTGAGGCTGCTGGATCCTAGCCCTGAGGCAAGGTCCACCTGCAGCTGAAAGTTTCACTTGTCTGTCCTAGCTCAGCAAGGGCTGGAAGAGACCCAGCATCACTTCTTTTGCAGTGAGACCCTTGAACTCCACGGAGCTGGCAGGTGACTGCCAGGGGAATTCAGTCCTGCACATTGCACTGCTGTTCCCAGGGTTTGGCCAGGGAAAAATCAGCCCTGGTAGAGTTGTGGTAGATGTGGCCACAGGCCAGCTGGATTTTCTTCTGACTCAGCTGATAGTTGGCTTGCACATGGTTGTCAGAAAGGTATCCTGTGAAACTTTGCCAGGAAGTTGTCCTGTGAAACCAGACCTTTTGAAGCCACACATTCAAGTGTGTGGTTGATTGGGAGCATGAAATAAATTCCTTCTTGTGACTGTCTGAACTCAGCTGTCTCCAATGGGAGATTGGCTTTAATTTTCTCCTTAACTGGGAGCCTTGGGGGCACTTTCCCCCCATGCGCACAGTTGCTTATTTCCATGAAATATGTGAGAACATGTTTGTATGTGCACAAATACACTTTTACTTTTTTTTTCTTGCTTTGATATTTCCTGAAATTAGCACCAATAAATAAGTGGTCCTCCAGCTTCCATTTGCAGCTGGTCAAAACCTCCCCAAGCCCATGCAAATCCTGAGGAAAGGTGCATGTTCTTAGTGAAAACATGAATGTTTTAATTTCATTTTATGCACATCTGCTGTTCCCACAGATTGCATCAGTCTCAGTGTTACTCAGCACTTTGTAAAACTGTTCGTGGCCAGGTGCTGTTAGTCTGTGTGAAACAGTTCAGTATCAGCACAAATATTTCTAGAATATAGTTAATAAAGGCAGCTTTTAGGAAAAAATATTAGAAAGCAACAGTAGAAGGGCACAGCTTACTGACTATTGTTAAATGTGTTATTGTATCAGAACTTGCAGAAATTGCAACTGGGGTGCTCCAAAGAGCCTCAGTCAGTGCATGGGGCAGTGCTATGAGGTAAGAGGTGATCGTGTGCAACAAGTGAGGAAGCCTCAGACTTGCATCCTTGTCTGCTTAGCAAATTGAAGTGGGTCAGGAGCCCCCAAGTTTTCCCCCACACCTCTCTGAATAGAGTTGATCTCACACTTGTCTGCGCCCAGAATTTTGTCAAAGCAGAAAAAGGCAGCGGTTTTGTTCCTGTGAGGGTGGTGGAAGGAAACAGAGGCTGTTGACTCCCTTCTAGGCTAGGCTTCTCTGCTCAGGATGGAGTTCCTGAACTCTGATTCCTCCATCTGCTGGTGCTTTCTGAAATAAGAGGGGGATGGCTCATGGATACTCCATGGAAGAGACCTTGTGGGGATGCAGACAGCAGCTAGCAGGGCCGTAGCAGGAGCCTTGCAGCTAAGTGCAGCAATCCCCTGGGGCATTTCCTTCCCTCCTCTCCCACTGCTGCTCCGAGTGGCAGAAGGGTCCTCACCTGCGTCTCCACACCCAAAGTGCCATGATGGCAGCCATGACCATGACTGCCAGCAGCCCAGCCCCAAGCCCTGTGATCAGCACCACCTCTGAGTTCCCTGAGAAACATGAGCAGAGGCTGCCGTGAGCTTTCCTGGCTTTGTTCCATTTCTCAGGGCATGGCAGCTCAGGAGCCCCATCCTTGTCCAACTCCATGAGTGGCACCTACCCCATGGGATGAGGAGGCTGCGGGTGCCCAGGCTGCGGTGGTGCACGCGGCAGGTGTAGCTGTGCCTGTCATGGGGGGCCACGGCCAGGATGCTGTGGAGCTGGTAGGTGAGGTCAGCGTTGGGCAGGATGGCACTGGTGTTGAGCAATGGGCCTGGTGGCACCTCCTGGCCATCCCGCAGCCAGGCCACGCTGATGGGCCGCGGGTAAAAGCCAGTGATATGGCAAACCAGCAGGATCTGGGCTGGGCTGGGTGTGTGAGCAAAGACTGTGGCCACAGGTAGCTCTGGGGGTTGAGATCAAAGGGGTGGGGGGAGCCCTAGTGTGAGACTGCTTGGCCCCAGTATGTGGGAGGCTTTGGGGTGGCTGTGCCAGGGTTGGGATGGTCTCACCTTGTCTCTCCAGAGCTGTCTTTCCATAGTGCAGTAACAGCTCCATGTCGTCAACACAGGTATCGTTGAAGAGGACTTCCACCAGCTCGCTGAAGGCAGTATAGTTCTGGAGAACAGCCTGGACATACCGTGACAGGTTTGTATCTTGGGAGTGGAGCCAGCTGGCACTATCCACGTTGAAGCTGAGGAAGTCCTGGCCATTGTAGCCCACATAGGCAAAGGCTCGGGAGGTCCTGTTGGGGTAGATCTCACAGCCTGCCACACATTGTGCCACGAAGGGGTCTGGAGGGGCAGAAGGGAGAGAGAGGTTGCATGAGAGGCTGGGACTGCCTTCCTGCAGACATGGTCAGCATCTCCTGTGCAGTGCCAGCACTGGTGGGTCCTTCCCTGTTTCCCAGATGCTGTTCAGAGAGAGACAGAGAAGACTGGATACTCACAAGGAACATCCTTCTGCATGGCACCTTCATTGATCAGGTGGTTGAACTCCTGCAAATAGATCTTGATCATGTTCTGAATGGTGTCCCAGTCACTGCGGGGCAGGGCTGGGCGCACCCAGGGCTGGTAGAAGCGGATGGTCCAAGTGTGCTTATCAATAGAACCAAGCTCAATGTCTTCCAGCAGGCCCAGCCCCTCTGTGTCCACGAAGGAAGTGTTTTGGAAGGTGGAGGTCTGAAGCAACCGGATAGTGAAGGTTCCTACAAGAGACAAGTGTCAACAGTGGGAGATGGGAGTGGGAGGGGAGGGCTGGGGAAAGTGGAGGAGCTGAGAGAAGAGTCCTCAGGGTTGCAGGGACCTATGGGCTCCCCATAAGCCCCCTGCATCCCTTGTAGCTCCAGTTCACACCCTCTGCACCTACCTGCAGTGGCTGCATCCCTGCTGACAAGGAGGTGTGGAGCCAGGGGACAAGAAAGAGTGAGGAGGCAAGTGCCCAAGGCAGGTGGGGAACAGAAAGCCCCTTGCCTGTGGGGTCCCACAGGGCCATAGAAGCAGGTGTGGATGAGCCAGGGCTCCTACTTACCCTCCAGGTCTGCCCATGTCCCAGAGAGGAGGAGGAGGTAGGGGAGAAGGAGGAGGAAGCAGAGGCAAGAGGGCTGCATGGTACCAGCAACAAGGCCCCAAACACGCAGTAGTGGGTGCAGTGGCAGGAGGAAGGGCCTGTGAGAGATGTGGCCCCACACTTCTCAGAGTGGCTCTGCCTGGCCAGCTCCACTGGTGCTAGTGGTCCTGGCAGCCAATGGGGTTGGCACTGAGGTTTTGGGGAGGGCTCTGAGGTTCCTGCTTGGGGTGGGCTGGTCTGGGGCATACTGAGTATGGCTGTGAGTGTTGGGGAAATTTTGGTGGGAACAAGGCCATTCTACTGACTGCAGGAGGGTTCCCTCATGGCTGAGGCAGCATCTTGACAATCAGGGTGGTGGGGGTGACCCAACCCCAGTTTTCTACCCCCATTACAAGTGCCACCTGGCCATGGGCTGCATCCACTGTCCCTGACAGGAATGTCCCTCACTGCCACTCGTGCCCAGCATGTCCAGCTCTGCATAGCACAATCTCCATCTGCTCTGTGCTGCCTACTTACCTGGTGGGTTTGCCCTGATGTGGCTGTCTTTCCTGCAGGGAAGGCAAACCCTGTTCCCACATCCTGACTGCATGCCTGGGCTCCCCATAACCCCAGGCTGTGTGCTGGCCCCATGCCTCTTTGTCACCTCCTAGCCAACCTGCAGCCAGGCCACACTGATGGCCCTGGGTGGAAGCCAGTGATGTGGCAAACCAGCAGGACCAGAACTGGGCCAGGCATGTGGGTGAAGGCTGTGGCCATCGATGGCTCTGGGAGTGAGGGTGAGGAGACCTAGTGATATCCTCTGACCCTGCAGCACTGCTGGCCTGATACTGGGGAAGGGGGACCCTAAGGAGGAGGTAATGAGCAATGCCCACCTGGCCCAGGTCAGGGATGGGTGCGGTCAGGGATGGGTGCAGACAGGGATGGAGGAAGTGGTCTCTCCAGGAGCTCCTCTTGGGGTGCAGGAAGTAGATGGGCTAGAACAGCTTTGGTGTGATGGTCCCCAAGGGGAGAGGCGGGCTGCAGAGCCTCTAAGGGACTGTTTCCCATTGACAGTCACTGGACCCTTGGAGCAGTGGCATTTGACCAGGCAGGATCTCCAAGCTGGGACAGGGATTTGACCATGGTCCCTCCATCCCAAAGCCCATTCCAGGGGTCTGCAATGGGTGAGTAGAATCCCCATTTCCATAGAGCTCCATCCATGCCATGGCGCCGGGCAGATTCCTCTTTGCTTCCCTGCACCCCACAGTGCTGGAGAGCTCCAACTCTTCCATAAACATCTCCAGGAGAGGGGCTGGGGCTGGGCTACAGCCTGGCACTTCCCTTTCCTTCCCACTATTTCTGTTGGGGAACCCTGTCCCCCTCCCCAAATGCCGCCTGGATGTGGCAACAGGAATGGTAGGGCCATCTCCCTGCTCTGTCCCCATTGTCACTGATGTCCATCACTGGAGAGACAATGGGGTGACCAGAGCTTCCCTCACCCCCACAATGTCCCCTACCCACTGCTCCTCCCCAGCTGTCCCCTGGCGCCTCCTCTCACCCTGTAGTTTCTCTTCCCCTTTCCTGGGGGTGCCTGCATTGGGAGCAAAGGCAGAACTGAAACCACAGCTGAGGGGACATTTAAGGGGGCATGACCCCAGTATCCTCCAAACACTGGGGTGCCCAGAGGGCTGAGGTGTCACCTCTGCAATGTGGCAGGGCCCGTGTGACCCTTCCAAGCATAACTGGGATCAGGTGACCCAATCCATGTCTGCATCTTGGGTGTCCCCAGCCGTGGTCATGACACAGGGAAGGTCCATGTGGGGCTGCTGTGGGCTGAGCTCCAAGCACCCCATGACACTGAGTCAGACATGGAAAGACAAGTATACTGAACCCCTTGCCTTCAGTGGAGCTGTCCCATGGAGAAGTAGGGATGCTGTGGTGGCCTGGAGGGCCCAGAAATGGCACCAACTTCCCCAGCAACTCACCTTGGCATCACGCAGCGGATGTCCAGACATGCCGCCACAATGTCCACCAGTGCTGTGGTCAGGGGAGAGCGTTTGGCTGGTGGGATGGCAAAGTGCAGCCATGGGGTGGCTGGTGAGGGAAGGGGCAGGGTGAGTTTAGTCCATACAGTTCTATGAGGTGACCATTTGTCCTTACAGTCCCCCCTGAGGTGACTGTTGGTCACTTCTTGCTGAGCAGCTGATAGGCCATTATTAGGCCTCTGGTTTGTGTAGGTGCCTGTGGTATGACTGGTGGCTGAGTAGCTGATAGGGCAGGTCCAGGCACCTGGGTTATGTGGGGGCATGGGATCTCATTGACACATTTCCTCCCACTTTCCAGTCTTCACTCCCGTCATTACTGTCACAACTTTCAGTGATTTCCTTTGATGTGGTGGCAGCAGCCTGGGAGGTTGTCCTCATGGCACTGCCATTTCTTTCAGCCACTCCTTATTCCTTAAGCTTTTCTTCTACTGATTCTTCCTTCTTGCTTGTTTTCTTTGCTTCAGAATGGGTTCCGTATGGTCCACAGTCCCTTTGGGGACATACCTTTTGTGCCACGTTCTTGTTCATAGGCCACAGTCCCTTTGGGATGTACCTGTACCTACTTCTACAGTAGGAGCACCTTGCTGTACCTTTTTCTCAGTGTTTACTTCTCTGTCCTAAATACATTGTCACAGAAGTGCCACAAACTCCTCTTGTTCAAAGGAGGTGACCTGACTGGAACCAGCACAGGACATTTCATGATCTCCCTCCTCAGAAGTCACCCTAGTAGCCCTCCTTCTCTCCCCTGCCCGCCCCAAACAAAACCTTGCCAATTATGCCCAATACAATTCTTTACTGTAGTACAGCTACAATGGCTTGAACTGGATGACAATTGGCTGAGATTTTATTTGGGTTGCTGCATATTCACCATAATAGGATAAAAGTTACATTTATGAGGGACTGCAGTGCATTTCCATATCTCTAATTTAGCTCAAAGGTAGCTTGCTGATTACAGCTGCCATGAAGAAACTGATAAGAAACCTGGCCATAACCCTACCTCCATTTACTTTTAACTGAGAATCTTGTCCTTGGCTCCCCTCTGTGCTACACAGGACCTATGTTGCCACTCTGTCTGCAGCAAGTCTTGTACCTCCTCATTCCTGACATCAGTCCCATCCCATTGGCTTGACTGGATCTGAATTGTCACCTCAGATTTGCTGAGTGATCACTGGACTGCTGCCTGATGCTAGTTACGATCTCCAGACCTGATTCTTACCCTGAGTTTGCTGATTTTACTTCCTGGCTCCTTGCTGGTGATGTAACAAACTTCTTCCCTTGCTGTGACACTCAGTTTCTATCTCACATTCCCTTATAGAGCAGCCCGTCCTTGACATGATATCTATGAATGTAATAGTGTTGGTTTACCCGAGGTCAAGAAGCTTTTGTTCATAAAGAGTAAATCTGGTCACTTGGTCTTTGCTCGAGCTTCACATCAGATGGAGACCTGATTCTTTGTCCTCAGTGATACTGTTATTTTTCCCTTTTTTTGTGAAATGAGACATTTTTTCCCAGTGGTTTGTGTGATCCAAACTATAAACTTATTTTATATCTCAGTAAGTAAACTGTCCAACTAGTCAAATTGGCTTTGATCCACTGATACATTTTAGGTTGAGAAGTCTTGCATTTCTCCCAAGAATGGGATGAATCGTATCTGAGAACTGCCTGCCTCTCTCCACTAAGTGTTGATGGAGCCTAGATGATCAGATGCATACAAAATGTGAATGTGCCTATTGGTACAGAACACGAACCTCTTGATTTCCACCCCTCCCTGGTTTTGCTTTTTAATGACATCTTTTTTCTGTTCATACAGACGGACCTAAAACCAAAATGAGGTGCCTCAGGGTGGGGAGTAATTTTTGGTGGCTGTTATCACACAATGATACAGCTTGCTTTGTTTCTCTTACTAGCACATACTAAACTTTGAATGGGTTTGGTGGTACACCAAACAATTTTTTCCCTCATATACCTTGGTTAAAATTTGCTGAACACAAAAAATTATTCTAAGTTGTATATTTCACAGTTATATCTCAAGGGAGAAACCAGCATCAAGGAATAATGTAGAATTCTTGCCTCCCCTGTACTCTCATTTTCTCAAATACATCCATCATCTCCCACATTACATTATGCTATGGGTGTAAAAACAATTTCAGGTTTATCTTAGCTTTTCAGACAGCTGAGTTTAAATCTTGGTATAAACTGTAGCAACAGGTTGCTCCCCTGTTATTTCAGCTGTAGAGGAGTGCACTTATTAATTCTGATACTAGTCAAAGAAACCCTGGTAGGTGTTAATTGTCTATCCAAACAACATCATTGTCTTTATCATAGGTGATTATAGCTGAGCTACTTTAGTGGAAGAAACATTCACTTCAAGAACACTAGTTATTTCGTACTAGCATAAGTTTCAAAGCTTTGGAAACAGATTCATCCTCTCAAGTCACTATTTCTAAATATTAACTGTAAAGGTACAAACCATTTTCCAATTGGAAACATCTGGTGACATTTGACATACCCAAGGATAATGAGCATGGCCAGGTTTCACCTATTCTTTCTGCAAGTCCCACACACTTACATTGGACGACCAAGGACATCTCAAATGGTGCAAGGCATCAGTGCACAGGCAAATGTGTCAAACCCCATCTACAAACTTACGAAGAAATTACTGAAGGGTTGATGTCATGTGTCTCATCTGTTAGCAATGGAGCAGTGGCCCTAGACTAAAGGTGTCTGATGTCATTTTAGGTGACCCAGCATCTTTTTCCTGCTCCAAAGAGGTTAAAATTTCCTATATCATTCCACTCTCAGTCAGACATATCAGATGATAGTCAGGGGCATTTCTGAGCACACTAGACAGATCCGTTCAAACAACCAAAATAACACCTATGTGAATGCTCAAAATGAGAGGGGATGAATCCTAACCATGGAGTTTAAACATATTTAAACAAACCAAAGGGGAAAAATCTCAGAACCAATCCATTCTGTGTTGCAGGGTGACTGAGGCTCTTCAAGTAGCTAAAGGAGAGCAGTGTTAAAAAAGTGAGAAAAGAAATGCATCTGAAAATGACCAAGACTTCAGTTTAACACACTGAGTGATAACAACTTCAAGCATGTAGAACAGGGTTCTTCCTTCTTGGGTACTTTCATCCCATTTTGTTGTCTGATGATTAAAGCATTGTTCCAGGAAATCCTGCTATGAAATAATTAAGAAACAGAAGGCATCTACCCCTCATTTAAGGAAGCATTTCTTCTTTTTTCTTCTCTAATTGGCTAAAAAAAGACCTCCTTCCCAACTTTCTTTTTATGAGCATTGCCCTCAAAGCCTTCTTCATATCTAGATTTCTTAGCGTGCAGATCACTGCATTCAACGTAGGAGTGGCCACACAGTATACCAGTGGTACAACTTTGTTCAGATTCAAGGAAGTCTTTGCTCTGGACTCAAATACATGAAAATCCATGCTGCACGACACAGTAAGAGAACTATGAGATGGGAAACAGAAGTAGAGAAAGCTTTAATAGAAGGGGTCTTCAGGACAGTAGTGACAATTTTGATGTAAGATATAGCAATAGACTGGAAGGTGCCCAAAAGCATCAGAGAAGAAAGTATCAACTTTTGCATCATGTATGTGCTCACAAATGCCAATTGCAGCACTAGTAGAATATCACAGAATCATTAACTACACTGTAGGCACAAAAAGGTAAACCAGTCAGTAAAATGACAGGCATCAAAGATGACAGTCAGCCTCCAATCCAGCCAAGAAGGATGGTCTGGGTACTTGTTCTTCTACTTGTAACAGTAACCTGAGGGTCCAGCATATGTATCTGTCACAGGCAATCACTGCAAGTAGGAAACAGTTATCCCAAGGATAAAGAAGAAATAAGACTGCAAGGCACAGCTGGCAAAACAGATGGTCTGATTCTCACTTGCCAGCATGGAGAGCAATATGGGGATGGTGATTGGGGTATATGTTATCCAGGAAGGACAGCTGTGCTGGGTTCAGTCAGGAAAGAGTTAACTTCCTTTACTGTAGTTGCTAGGAAGCTGTGTTCCTGGACGCTGAGAGAAGTACTGATAAGTTCTTAGCTGGCGCTGGGCCTGTATTGAATTCAAGGTCTTTCCCCGCTTCTGATGCTGCAGCTGCATTCCCAGCTCTCGCTGTATCACTGCAGGCAGTGTAGAGGGCACACAGTAATGATACCTAACCCAAACTGACCAAGGAAGTGTTTCATTCCACAGTACATCATGTTCCGGGACTTGGGTGGGGAGGGGGTCCAGTAGCCATTACTCTCTCCCTTACTCCCTTGCTTCCTTACTCCCAGACACTTGCTAACCCTCCCAGCGTTAGCTGTTTTGCTAACTCCTGTGCTGGCTTGTTCTTGAGTGAGTTGGTGGGTTGTTTAGTTTTCCCAGTTGTGCTATCACTGACAGGGTTTGTTCAGAGTCTGCTGCGACAGCTCTCGGGCTCTGGCCCTTGGGCTGCGGCTCTCGGGCTGCAATCGCTCTTGGGGTGTGGTTCTCAGGCTCTCTGACTCTCACTACTCAGCATCTGGCTGTGCATTGGTCAGTGAATGGTGAGAAATTGTATCATACTGTATTATATTATATCATATTGTATCATGTTTTATTGTCTATTATTTTAATTATTTATTATTAGTAGTATTTGTATATACTGATTTAGATTTAATTAGTAAATAGTTCTTATCTCAATTTTACGAGATTCCTTATTTCTTTTTCTTCCGATTCTTCCCCTCCACTGGAGGAGGGGAGGGGGATTTGTGAGACCGGCTTCATGGTATTTTGGTAGCCGGAGTTTAACCTTCACAGTCCTTTTTGGCGCCCAACGTGGGGCTCGAAGGGTTGAGATAAGAACAGATCTGGTTACTGTGTGTTAAAATGGGATTGTGTGATAAGTATTTATTATAGAGATGTTGTGGTGGCTGGTCAGCATGTTAAGTTCTTGTCTCTTTAAGTTGTTGATAGAATGGTGGGATTTACTGCCTTGTGTGCTCCTTGTGATATTGATTATGTGTGCTCTGACCAGACTGAATAGTCTTATTTGGCTGGTCTATATACTACTGGTCTGGGGAGTAATCATGTATCTGTATGCAGTATTGGCAGCGTTTGCATGTTTCACAAGTCATCTCGTGTGGACTTTCACTAATTATACCTTTTCCCTTTTCTTCTCTGGGATACAGCCTGTAGAGGAAAAATTAATTAGTGGGCGGATCTGTGGAAATTATTCCAATTTTCCCGCTCTTGTCTATGGTCAATGGCGCAAGTGTATGAGTATTTGGGAAATTTTTCATGGTCTTGGGGTGACCTATTGATAGGGGTCAGCTTGTTTCTGAATGTTATTGTGTTCTTGTGTAAAGTTAAAGAAATGTTTTGGAACACTGCCGCATCTGCTACTGGTGCCTGGGGAAGAGGCAGGCCCTGTGTGCCGGCTTCGTCCCCCATGGCTACATCACCGTTCACAAGTAGTCCACCCCCCACACCGACTCCACCCCCACGGCGATGTAAACGCACCTTGACAGACACTACAGTCACTGCACCCTCTACACCAACTCCACCCCTGCAGCAACATCGACCCTTCTCGACAGACACTGCAGTCACTGCACCCCCTGAGCAACCTCTACCCCGCAGCAATGTCAGCTCCCCTTGACAGACATGGCAGCCACTGCACCCTCTGTGACAACTCCACCCCCACGGCAATATCAACTCCCCTCAACAGACACTGCAGCTCCACGTCCCACTGTGGTTCCACCTCCCACAACAGCTCTGCCTTGTGCTGTAGCTCTGCCTCCCACAACAGCTCTACACACTGCAGGGTGCAATGCAGTCATGCAAACCACTGTGTGGTATTGTCAGTATCAACCAGCACCGGTGTTAGTTGCCCCAGTACAGAAAAAGAAATGGACACGTAAATCAGGCCATCTGATACAGGAGGAGGAGGAGGAGTCAGCAGGGCCATCCTGAAGGACAGATGAAGAGACAGAGACAGAGGACGATGGTGATAATGGTGACAATGGTGACACAGATGTAACCATTCAATCTTTAGCCTTGAAGGAGCTCCGGGATATCCAGAGAGACTTTGGCTGTCATCAAGGGGAACATATTATTACCTGGCTGCTTTACTGGTGGGATAACGGGGCCAGTAGCATTGAATTAGAGGGCAGAGAAGCCAAGCAGTTGGGGTCAATTGCTAGAGAGAGTGACATTGACAAAGGGATTGGGAGGAAGACACAAAATGTAAGCCTCTGGAGGCAGCTCCTGGCAAGTGTGAGGGAAAGGTATCCTTTTAAGGAAAGCGTGCCACATCACATATGCAAATGGACCACCATAGAGAAAGGTATCCAGTACCTGAGGGAACTAGCTCTGCTAGAGTTAGTTTATGGTGATGGGAAGAGGATAGATCCAGATGGAGTTAACTGTACACGACCCATGTGGCAGAAATTAATACAAAATGGACCATCCTCATTAGCCAGTGTGTTTTTGATATTGACTTGGCAAAGGGATCTAGAACCGATAGTGGAGGTGGTGGTTCAACAGTTCTGGGAATACGAGGACACTGTTTCTTGCCCCATAAAGGCCTAGGTCTCAGCTGTAGAGGAACTGTACAAGAGTTTAAGCAATTTAGAAAGGAGATGTTCCAATCCCCACCTGCACGAGTCAGTGTCTCAGCTATTAGGAGTAAGCATTCCACTACTCAAAGAAAGGAATAGAAAAAGTATCCATCATGGTGTACCCTGTGGTTTTGCCTATGTGACCACGGAGAGGACATGAGGAAGTGGGATGGAAAACCTACCTCGCACTTAGAGGAACGAGTATGTGAACTGAAAGGGAAAAAACTCACAAGTAAGGATTCTTCCAGGAAAATTGTTGGTCCTGTATCCAAACAGCACTGGAGCAATAATCCATTCTTCCAGGACATGCGTGACTGTGAATCATGTCACTTTTAGAGGGGCCCTGCCTCCAGCCAGGTGGAGGAAAGGGACAACCATGTTTATTGGACTGTATGGATTCGATGGCCTGTCACATCAGAGCCACAGCAGTGTAAGTTTCTAGTGGATACGGGTACACAGTGTACCATCATGCCATTGATATAAAAATGCATAGATTATAGGCCTTGAACAGGCCTGAATCATAGGCCTGGAGCCAAAGTTGACTTCTGAGTGAATCTCCCGACCAGCATCATATCAGTATGGGATGTGACTGTGGGAGTACCCGCTGATCATTGGTGGAATGTGTGTGCTCGTTAGCAGAGGATGAAGCTTAGATAAAATATAATCATTAGAAGGATGAAACATCTCTTTAGAGACAGACTACCAAGGCCATACAGCCAGATGTCCAGCCTTGTCTGAGCCAAACAGATATAGATGCCCCTTTTGGATTCCACCATGGGCCCTGGCCAGGCCTCAGGTGGAATCAATTGGAAGGGGTGGGGAATGTCAGATGTCTCCGCACATGGAGTCTCAAAGATTGTTTATTCAACTGTATAAAAGCTAGACCCTCTCGCAGCAACTTTGGAGATCCTCACCTAGAAGTGGACGCGCTGCATAGGATTTCCCAATTGCTGGGACAGGTTCTCCAAATCCTCGCTGCGACTGGGGCTCCCCACCTGATGTGCAGATCTGGATGTTGGTAAGGTATTACGGCAATTGGTGATGTATCTTTCTTAATGACTATTAGTAACTTGATGTAGTAATGATAGGTGCGGTGCCTTGCTTATGCTGTCTGCTGTCTTAGACTGTAGTAAATAAGTTTCTCTTTTCACCTTTAACTTGGTGTCTGTGTTCTTTCTGCCAACCCCATCAATTAGCAAAACAAAATTGGTGTCACAGAGAGGATCTGAACAAAATGTCACTTTTCAAATTTAAACAGACTGCATCAGCCCTGTCTGAAATTCCTGGATGGGACGACCATCTCTATAGTTCGCTGGCCCTTGAGCAGATGAAGGTCAGAGGACCGTGCAAGCCATGGGAGGGTTGGCTGGAAGATACTGAGCCATTGGATGTGTTAAAATCTATAAAAAAATTACCTACTCAAAAAGGAAACGAAATCATGTGTTTGGGAAGATGGGGATGGATTTTGTTAATGGCATATCGGACACAACACCAACAGAGAGTGCAATGGTTACCAGAATGCTCCCACATGGAGTGACAAATATGTGATTTGCAGAACTAAGTTGTAATGTTACAGTGTCAAAATAAGTTACTTGTTGATAAGTTGGACGCTTATCAGACCGTAGCTGAAAAGGCTGCGGTGCGGGTTGCACAGTACAAATATAAGAAAAGGTGAGGGTGAGTGAATTGCAAGAAAGTGCATGCAGTGATTGCGGAAGCAGGTGTGCAGTGGGATCCCAATAAATGGGGTGGAGATATTTGGAATTCTACAGATTCTGATAAGGCTGGTTCCCCAGATGAACCCATAGATGTTAGACCAGTGTGGAGATGGAAAATAGAGTGGGATACTAATGGGCAACAAGTGAGGAAGGATGTGGTAGAGGATTTTACTCAGCATGAATTAAATGACATACTTGAATGGTTTAAGCAGAGGCCCGGGGAACCTCTGCTTTCTTGGAGAAAAGAAAAACCTCTTCTTTTCTTGGAGTGCATTTGCATGATCAGGGAGCCTCGGGAGTTTCTCTGGATGCAGGAGATTCTAAGAAGTTTTTAGTTTTAAGTTCAGATACTTGTGTGCAAGATGCATTTAGGAATAATGGCCAAGATACTAATTTGTTAGCCTTGGCTGCTAGGGGATGTAACATCAAATACCCCACAGAAAATGACTGGCCAGGGTCTGAGCATCAGTGGTACACCTTGCAGGATTGTATACAATGACTTAAGGAAGAAGGGATGAAACGGGTTATCTTTCTAGAAGATGCTGGTACCCTGATGCAGAATGTCTTATCTGTTACAATGAGGAATAGGCTGATTAAGGCTGCCCTACCAGCATATAAAAAATGTAATTATGACACTTTTGCTTAGTGAGTCAGGAAATCCCCTTGACGAAGTAATTGAGAAAATACAGCAGTTAGGTGACCTTGGGGAACGGGGCCCCCAAGGAAGTGCAGGAAACTGAGATAATTGTGACAGTCTTCAGAGTAGTGAAAATCGCATCTCTCAGAAGGAGATGTTTACAGCTTTGCTGAAGGATGTCATGCCTCGAGATAAGATTGATAGTGTGCCAACTAATGAACTGTGGAGAATATACAAGCAAAGGAGGTTAAACAAATCCAACAAGAGTGTGCAGAATTCCAAACCAGGGGGTCCAGGAAGAGTTCAGCCTACAGCCCCACCTCTGGAGCCTCAATGGGACTTCACATCTGCTAGCAGAGGGCCCAACGTGAGTGGATTGGCTGTTCCGGGGGAGAAGGAGGACTGCTGGCCATATTCTGACCTGCATCCTTGGACAGAGGCTAGGGAAATGATAAGGCATAATAAACAGGACCGAAATAACGCCCAAGCTCCCGTGCAATGAGCGTGAAAGGACCACCGGCCCCATGTGATGCTTCACATATTTTGGAAAAATCGGTCATCCCAGACTGTAAAAGCCTTGATTGACACCGGAGCAGAGGCCTCCTTAATATATGGAAACCAGAAGAAATTTGAAGGACAACCCATCACCATTACAGGCTTGGGGGACAAGCAAATTGAAGCCATGCAAACCCACATAGAAATGAAAATAAGAAACCTCCCAAGGTGATCATATTCTGTTATGTTTGTTCCTGTCCCAGAATATATAATAGAGATTGATATTTTGAAGGGTTTAACCCTGAATCTCCCTGATTGTCAGTATCACTTTGGAATTAAAAATTACATCAGTGCCCGACTGATTCTGGTAGGAAAAGTAAAAATGCCTCCTGTGAAAATTCCTGCCGCGACCAAATTAGTAACCATGAAACAATATCGAATTCCGGGGGGGCACAAGGAGATATCACAAACAATTAGAGATTTGTCAGAGACAGGTGTTCTAAAACCCAGAACCTCTGCCTGGAATAATCCAGTGTGGCTGGTAAAGAAAAGTGACGGGACCTGGCGATGATGGCAGATTATAGAGAACTGAATAAATACACTCCGCCGCTGACAGCTGTGGTGCCAGATATCGTCACTCTGATTGAAAAGGTACAGCAACACGCAGGGACATGGTATGCCGCAGTTGATTTAGCTAATGCTTTTTTCATTACCCCAATTGCTGAGGAATATTGGGATCAATTTGCCTTTACATGGCAGGGGTGACAATATATTTTTACCAGACTGCCCCAGGGATGGCTGCATAGTCCAACCATCTGTCACTGAATGGTGACTGAGATTTTATCACCTGGATGAGATAAAACTGCCTCCTCGTATACAAATAACTCATTACATAGATAACATCTTGATTCAAGGGGGCAATGAGGAAGAAGTAAAGCAAGTGTTAGAATTAGTTGTGGGTCCCATGAAACAAAAAGGCTAGGAGATTAGTGCTAGTAAAATTCAAGGACCATCCCAAACGATGAAATTTTTAGGGATTCAGTGGCATTGTGGACACTGGGAAATACTGCCAAAGGCTCAACAGAAAATTTTGGATTTTGTAGTGCCACAGAATAAAAATGAGGCACCGAGGTTTATGGGATTATTTGGACTTTGGAGACAACAAGGGAAGAAGATCATCCAAATCCTCCTGAAAGCCGGTTTTGCCATCAGGCAAAGTAAGGTCAAGGAACCTGCACAAGAGATCCAGTTCTTAGGAATAAAATGGCAAGATGGACGTTGCCAGATCCCAATGGACGTGATCAACAAAATCACAGCTATGTCCCCACCAACGAGCAAAAAGGAGTCTCAAGCTTTCCTAGGCGTCGTGAAAGACAGAGAAAGAGAGAGAGACAGACACAGACAGAGACAGACAGACAGATAGGCACAGAGAGAGAGAGAGAATCAGAGACAGACAGATAGAGAGAGAGTCAGAGACAGACAGAGACACACAGGGACACACAGACAGACTGAGATGTACAGAGAGAGAGTCTGAGAGATAGAGACAGACAGAGAAA